>JAOSBN010173095.1:0-20251 GCA_027563595.1 Erythroxylum suave | reverse complement strand
TTAAGTTGTCGGGCTTTTATTATATGAGATATAATGGGCCGAAACTTATTGGGCTTTAATGGGATTAGGTTTTCTCTTTAAATAGAGAAACTTAGGTCTCATAAGAATGGGACACCATTGTAACACAAAACCCTAGCCACCATTCGAGAGAAGTGCATGCGGCATTCGGAAATATTTTCAGGACGTGCTAGCACATGACAGCTGCAGCCCAGATCGTGCATGCTCGTATGGATACCGGTAGAGGACATTCACGTGTAGCAGTGTCTACGAATCCAAAAAACAACCATCAATCCATGTCAGAAAGGTATTTTTTACGCATCCTATATTTTTTCGGTTATACATCGTGTTGTGTTATGGTCTCTTCCGCAGCGTATTGTGAATGCTCGGGCCATACGCGATCGAGCAACTATAACGTTAGAGGTTTCTCCTTCATTGTTGCTAATATTCCCAACTTCAATCCGAAGACTAAGTCCTCTAACTCTATAATATGGCTAAGGCATAAATCAAGGAGTTTTATAAGTAAAACTTTTTTATAAGTAAAACTTGTATGGATATTATCTGGAAACATAATTAGAAAACTAGCTAAATTGACCAAGTTTGGTCCAAATATAATGTCTAAAACTTCTTTCATCATATTTTTGTTTTCAAAACAAGGCTGAAGACTACGGATAGGTTCAAAGGGAATATTAGTTGTCATCTTTTTAGTTTAGTGTTAGAGTTAATCGATCATCCTCTATTATTGTTAGCTCTCATCTAAACTTTGGCTTCATATACAATCCTTTTTAATACCTTTTACTCATTTGTTGAATGATCAAGGATAACTAAATGGTTTTAAAACTACAATGACATAATTAAAGGTGATTCATATATATTCAAGATTGCCCTCAAATATGCTATTTATCACATTTTTTTATAATACCAATTTAACCCTAATTGATAAAAATGGCATAATAATTTTTGTTTATATTTATATAACACTCGTAAGGTTATACATGAAAATCCCATAATATATCATTTCTAATTTTGTTTAAGTTTTAAGATGTAAATCTATCTTTCACTTTTCCAAAATATTACCAAAATTTTATATATAACTAAATTCAATACTACACTTTCAGAAAATCAAGTCGAGTTTGTATTAAGTGAGTTAAGAACAAAAGATGTAATTCTAAATAAACCATTTATATATTAGTTTTTATTTAAACAAAATGAAATCACATAAAAATTAAAATAGTTCAAATTTTATCTAAACTTGTATAATGATTTTCTAATTTTTTTTAAATTAAAATTATACCAATATCTATTCAATCTCTTAGTGTAGAACTACTTTAGTAGAAGAGAAATATTTTAAATAATATTTATTAAAATAAAATTTCTCAACTAAATGAATAGTTCAAATTAAGCGCAAGCAAGTAAATATTTAACATGACAAATTATTATTTTTTATAAATTAATAAGCATGGATTTTTATAATAGAAATACTGTATATGTTAAAATAAATTAATTATGTCATCTTTTTGTCCAAAAAATGTAGATGAAAAGTGTTGGCCAAGAAACAAATTAAAGAATGATTGAATATTTTGTATTACACAAAAACAATAATTTAATTGATTTTATATAAAAACTATACATAAGGGTAAAAAATATACAATTTTAAAATGAAAAACAAAGTGATCTGAATTTTAATATTCTTAAAAGTGAAGATTAGTTAAGTGTCGTCACTAAGAAGTAAATAAGAGTCATATAAATAGATTTCAGTTCCTATCAAACCAAAATTAATAGGAATTAATAGAAAACATTAACTGATCAACTTGAAATATTTTATTCTATTAAAAATAGCATGCTAAAATTATTTTAACGAAAAAATATTTGAAAAAGTTAAGAAAAACAATATAATCAATAATAAAAAATTGAAAAGTACAGTGAATTGAAAATATTGATATGATTTTATTGGGTTAGACTAAGGACAAAAACTCAAAAATCAAATCAAATGTTTGATTTTCTTTAATTAAAAAATTAAACCAATTTTATGTTAAAGAAACCATGGTTTGAGTATTTGTTAATAATTTGGTTTTAATAAAATGGGTTAGATGGTTTATGTCACTCTTAAAAGAACCTCATTTTGTACATAATTTCATATTATATTGTATTGTATTGTATTGTATTGTATTATAAAAAGAATAAAAAATAAACATATTATGAGATTGAAGAATTATGATAAGAAAAATTATTAAAGATATAAGTATACAAACTATTCCAAAAAGATCAATCAATCCAGTTTATTAATGTTGAAGCATGGTTAGAATGGCACCTTAGGTTCTTTCTTCTGTAATGTAATTTAGTTGCTAATCTAAATGCAAGAAGCTGATAGTAAATTCATTGTTCAAACTGAACCTCACAATGTCATTTGAATTGAACCCTTATATGGATATCTTAGTCTAGAAGGAACAACAGTACTCCATTTGGTGTTGTGTGCTTAAGATTCAATGGAACACACTAAACAACCAAGGGCCCAAATTAACCTGAAACTAGAACACACTAAACAATCGAGGCAGAACCAGAATTAAAAACTCCCAAACTCAAACCTAAATTAAACGAAGCCCATGGAATGAATTGAGGCTAAAGCAGGGAAATGAGGATGAGGATTACCTCCATGCAGAAGAAGAGAGAGTTTCCTATGATGAGGCGGTAAAGGTTGGTAGGAATATTAGAAGAGGAGAATTGAAGGACGGCAGTGCGCAATAGAGAATGCTAGTGATTGTGAAGAAAGAGGGAGTGAATGAACTTTGGAACATTTTCACAAACACTTTCCATTCATGATACGTTTTAGGCTAGAGATTAACTAAACATAAAACATAAACAATGACGCAACGAAGGACGCTGGAGAGAAGAAGAAAATACCTTGATGAATTACACCGGAGAAGACGACGATAGTGGCCAGAGACACAACGAAGGATAGAGAAGAAACAGTGGAGAAAACATAAACAAATGACGACGTGTAGGTTGGGTGGGTGGGGGAAAGGTGACGCAGGGGGTTCTTTTACATAACCAAAATGACGTCGGTTGGTTTAAACCAAAACGACATCATTTTGCTTATATAGAAAATTCCCCCGCATCCCCTTCCTCCAACCACACGATATCGTATTGCTTCTTAAGCCAACAATGACGTTTTCTTCAATAAAACATCGTGGTTTATCTTTCGCGACCTTTTATTGAAAAAATGTCGCCAAAAGTTACACAAATCTGTGATGTTTACATAAAACGTCGTGGAAAATTAAGACTTTCGATGATGTTTCTAAAACATCACAAAAATTCTCTACAATCCACAGCATTTTATCAAGAAAACATTGCAGATTGTCTATAATTCTTATAGTGGCAAGAGGTGTTTTTGAATCATGTGAAAAAGGAGAAAAGAGAGTTGAAAGTGACACGTTTCAAGAAGAGACTTATGAAATAAATGCATCGGTCGTTTATGAGGGTAATGAACCTTTGAACAATTCATGTAATGAATATGTTGAAATTTTATCTGGAGATGATGAAGAGGGCCAGAGATTTAAAGAAGGGCCAGATTTTGATTCAAATTCTTCAGAACAAGAAGATAAATTTTCTTTACAGTTAAGTGATGATAGCAATTAAGTTGTGTTTGTAATTGAATATTGTATGAACAAATCAATTATTTCCTTTTCAATATATTGCATAAATTATTGAAATGAAAATGTATTATTTCTACAAACTTCAATCAAATTTTAATTTCAGGTTGAAATATGGCATTAAAGAGAAGACAAGATAGTCATCAGTGACCAAGATATGTTACACTACGATTCAGAGGTTTATACTGTAGAGGTAAAGGATCTCATACCGTAGCACCTACAAATGAATCACCTCCACCCCTTCCACCTACTACACTGATAGATGAGGCTACACCATCCACCACTCCCTCATCATTTAGTACCACTATATCGATAGAGATATCAGGGGTAAATAATGCGGATGAAGGAGACAGCCGCCAGCCTTGAGCTGAGGGATCTGATGGACGAAAATACATCACAATTGTCAATAATATATAAGTAAAAATACATGAACCATTATATGTTATAATTAAGTTATAGGTTACAATTTTAAAAATGGTATAAATTTATTTGTTTAAACATTATAGTTTTTTCCATTTGGACCCTGTTCAAGAAACATGACATCAAAATTCAAGGAGAAGATTGATCCTGAGGGCTATTGTTGGAAGAATATCTCTCAGGCGACAAAGGAATTTTACTGTCATGAGTTTGAGGTACGATAGAAATTATTATTTCCTTTTTATTTAAAATTTTTATACATTAATTTGATAACTATTATTACATCAAAAATATTTATCAAATATTTTTTCCTTTTATTACTGAAAGATTTTTTTTGGGATTCTCAATTGGACGGGGTCATATATAAAGTATGGGAGTTGAGAGCGCATACACGTTATCGCGATTTTGTTGGTACGATACACAGGATGGTTGTACGACCGCCTTTCATTTTTGAAGAAATATGAGTCATTGGCTGCAATATTGGACATAATCTGAGGCCATGTCCACTTTATAGCATGATTCGGCCAACAAACGTGGAGGACCCGAGGGAGAGAGTCTTCCCGTGCATACGGGAAGATGTATTACCCACCAAGAGCATGCACAGAGACTTGTAAGTATCTAATCTCCTTTCTTTTCTGTATTTTAATTGAATTTGTTGTGTTTAAATTTGGAACGAAATTATATGCTTCTGGTGCCATATATGGTTGGGTTTTTTATTTTTATCATTTGTTCAACAAGGGGTAAAATTCATAAAAATAGAGGAAATCCTGCTAACATTTTTTAACTTGTAATTCACTTTGTCTTTCTATTGAATTTTATGTGTGAATTTTGGAATGAATATATGTGTTTCTTGTTGAGAATGATAATGTTATACCGGTGCCATATATGTTGTGGTTTAAGTATTGTTGTTTGCTCAACAGGGGGATTTCATAAAAATAGGGGAAGCTCTGCTAAAATTTTTATAAAATCTAATTCACTTATAATTAACATTTTATTCTTATGCAGGAAAAGTCTATGGGTATGAGACCTACACCCCATCAACTATTTCTGCACACTCACACTAAGAAACATGGCGGGGTGACATTCGTCAACAATCATTGTAGAGAAGTCAATGTATGTGAAATTTATGATTTAATATTAACGCTTAATAATTATCACTTACTAATATAAACATTACTTTCTGATAGGACCAAATACAACAAACTTTGAACGATGGTCTTAGCAATCTGAAAATGTTGATGAGGTTGACACTTACTTTGAAGCAGTAGGTGGTAGGAATCGTCGTGGGAGAATATTCTACTTAGGATCATTTTTGAATACTTGTTATTCGTAATCCTCCACGTCTACTATAGCAGCATCTGCTAGGCAGTCCAACAACAATAAAGCGGAAATGCTTGAGAGCATACTGTAGACAATGTTGACTCAGTTGTAGCAGACGTTGGAATAGTTACAACAGTAAATGGCAGCACAACAACATTCAATGCAGCTGGTCGCTCAGCTCCGTCAGGAGATAGATGAATTGAAGGGTAAGGCCAGCACGTCACCACAGCAACCAGACAATTCCCCATCTCCTGATCAGTAGTGTAGTTTTGATCATTTAGTTTGTATTACAGATACTTATTGTTTTCAATGTAACGTTTTTATTATCAATTAAGATATTTTAATTTTTAATCATTAATCAAAATTTCTATTTAACCAAATTAAATGTATATTATAAATATTTAATTTTTAAAATTATGCATCAATTATAGTAACAATATATTTTTAAGAAAATCTAAGCAATAAATTTACCGACAGAAGCAAACGCCCATAGGTAACTTTATAAATAAGTTACAGACAGTTAAGGCGATATTCTGTCGATATTTCATACCATATACTGACGGAATATATTATTTGTCGGTAAATGTCCAGCATATTTACGGACAAAACACATGTTACCATCGGTAAACTTACCGACGGTCTAAGAACATTCCAACGCTAAATTTACCGTTGGCTAAAGAAAATACATCGGTAAATTTAGCATTGGAAAATATTTAACTACCGGTAAATTTATAGACAGAACACTTGGTACCATCGAAATTTTTTTCATATATTTACCAACGATTAAACATTTTCCAGTGCTAAATTTACCGACAGTATGTTCTTTAGCCATCGGTAAAATTAGCTATGGACGATTGTACGACGTTTTTGTATGTCTGTAAATTCGGTCGGTAATTTATGTTTCCGATATAATATTTTTGTTTTCCGTCGGTAATTTTCGTCGCAAAAATATAGTTTTCTTGTAGTGGAGCATACATTGTATATAACATATAAGAATATTTCTATAATTAGATACATATATGATTGTCCAACTTAGTAATGTGTATAATATGTGTTTTGTTTGATTTAGACGTGCAAATAAAACGTGAACATCTAGCCATTGCTAGAATATCGACATAATAGCTATCTAGAGCTTACTGTGAGTAACTTAGATGTTTCTCACTAGGGATGATTATATTTGCTTATATTTCAATTATTGAACCAATACTTATGTCAATGTGATAATTCCAGACATTGATGGTTTGAGGAGTTCGATAATTAGGAATATATAGGAAGTGTTCATAATTGAATGTGAAATCAAAAGAGAAAAATGTTCTCAACAAATATGGACTTAAGTCCGTTGAAATTGAATGTGCATACCAAATGAAAGTGATTGACTACATATAATGTGAATTGATGCATCTCATTACATTGAAATTTATAATCAGATAATGGAAGTTATGATTAAAGTAGCCAATGAAAAAGAACTTAAATCTTAGAAAATGTGTATAAAGAGCCACAGTCTCACTAGTAAAATGAGCCCAGTATCCACAATGGGTACATGACTGATTGAACCCAAGTCTTCTATACTATTTAGCGATATTTTCATGGTTTTTAATATAATTTTCTACTCTTTTTGTTAGATATTGTACTTAATTTAGCTCATGAGTGCTTGTTTTGAATTAATATAGTTTGAGGGTAAAATTGTCGTAATCAGTTAGTAATTGTACTCACTTGGCTACTAGGATAATTGATATTGCAAACTATTGGTTTTCATTGCAAGACACTTAAGAATTAGAGCTAAGAGTGAGGACCAAGAAATTGCTGAGCCATAAGATTGAGAAACAAGACCTTTTGGGAAAAGTTAACGAAACCTTCAAATCAACAACTCAGACCTTTCGAGAAAAGTTAGCCACGGTGAACTCATTACTTCGCTACGGCGAAAAACTTCAAAGCAGTAGCCTTAAACCTGAACTATTTTTGGAAACTTGACTTACCCATGCACGAAAACCGACCAAAATACTAATAAAAAATCCTATTTTGGGATAAGTAGAGGAGGGAGGCAGCAGTAGGCATTATAGTCCACTTTCTTTCATATTTTTTCAAAAAAAAAACTCCAATCTCTCCCATTCTTCCACTATCAATCCTCCACCATAGGTGACTCAGATTCATTCCTAGTTATGAAGCTTCCGAGTGCAACACTTGGTTAGGTGTTTCTTTCCCTCTAGAAGGTGCAACAATGGCTGGAGTTCAATGAGCTAAAAAGGGGAGTAGTTTGATTCGTGTTTTAGCTATGAATTTATAACATCCTAGGTCTAGGATTTATGATTTGTAGTTGAACTACTTGATTAGGGATTTAATCAAATGTTGGATATTCATTATATGTAGTCTAGATTCGTTTATGTAGAACTTTAAGCTTAAATATATGAAGTCTCATATATGTCTATTTGTAATCTTATTAATTCTCTCTTATCTTGCATGGTTATGTTCAATGTTGAGATGATTCTAATTCCATTTGACCTATTGTATTGGCTAATCGAACTACACACACTAAGAGAACTTAATGGGATCTTAAGAAATGGAGACTCATTGATTAAGATCCTAGACTTGAAGAGTCATTTAAATTTTACAATTTTGAAGTTTAGTGATTTCTACTCTTACTTAAATCAATTTCGAACTATGACAGCCAGAGCTCACTTTCAAGGGGACTCTATCACTGTTTAATCTCTTGTGTTTTTCATCCTTCTGTTCTCTATTTCTTAAAAATCCAAAAGCACTCATTTTACATTCAAAATTAGTTCAATTAATGAGATCAAAAGTAACCCCCCTTCCTCCAATTAGTTTCCATATCCTGGCGTGTAGGTTAACCTAGGTCCAATCATTTTAGGTTCACATTAAGTGAACGACCCGGGGTCAGACCTTATAGTGCAATTCTTGGATTATTTTGATTTAACATTTAAGAGCTTAACGAACAAGGTAAGAATCAAATGGCACCGTTGCTAGGGAACCAAGCAATTGGTTCTCTAGGTTAACTTCTTTCATTTTACTACTAAGTAGGTTAAGGGTCTTTAGATTTTATTCTAAATAGTTTAGCTTAACACTTGTGAATTGAATAGGTTTTCATTTTCCATAGCATCAAAATTTTTGGAAATACAAAAAAAGATATTGATTCTCTTCTTTTTCTCACTTAGCAATTTACATCTGCATAATTCAGAGTTCTATGTGCTACTTTATGTGGAAACTCGTCGCAGCTAACTCCTTACTTAGCCACGACCAACTTGTCAGATTTTATGCTAATTCCTCTTGGGACGTTTACACCGCGGCAATCTTTTGACTTCGCTGTGCCCAACATTCCCACACACTTACATCCATCACATATCATGTTTTTACTTAACTTTGTGAACTTGCAAGTCAATTTTGTTTATTTTTATTCCTTTTTGAAATTTTCCCTTGCATGCCTTGGAAACCCAAACTCCTACCCTTTGATCCCTAAGAAAAATTAGGAAGGAAAAGAGAGTAGAAGGGTCGAGTAAGGTAGTTATTGAAGAGGAAACTATCTTAGTGGAGTCTAGCCTGTCAAGTAGTGAGAGAAAATTATTAAACGGAGAGATAATGATTCAAAATCCAGCTAATGTACAAAACCAAAATCTTAATGCTAACCAACCGAAGAATGGTGATAATGGAGGTAATGGAGAGCAGGAGAGAGTTGGTGAGAACAATGGTAACCTTAGAAGGAGGACCATTAGGGAAGCTACTACCTCTTATGTGAATTATGATTCTTTTACTACTGCTTAAACCCAAATTTTGATGTGAATTTTGATATAAAAGGATTGCTTATTAACTCTCTTCCTAAATTTCATGCTTTGAAAGGTGAAGATCCCTACATTCATTTGGAAACGCTGTCTATGATTTGCCAGAGCATAAAACCAGTGGTGCTTCTCTAGATCAAGTGCTATGGAATGTCTTTCATCTATCATTGGAAGGTAAAGTAACGGAATGGTACATGAGCCTTTTGAGACATGTGGCAAATGCATATCACAGTAAGGGAAATTCGAGGAAGGCATTTTTGGAGAAGTACTTTCCTGCCTCCAGAATTTCATCAATGAGAAAGGAAATCTACTATACACAACAAGACTTTGATGAATCTCCCTATGATTATTGGAACCGTTTTCAGGGTGTACTGCCACGATGCCCTCACCATCAAATACCAAATGAGCAGTTGGTGTAGTACTGCCATGATAGGCTGAAGAGTCAAGAAAAGCGTATGTTGGATGCAGCCTTAGGAGGTTCTCTGATAGACCCCACTATTGAAAAGGCTTGGGATTTGATTAAGAAAATAGCTCTGAATCATCAATAGTACAATGCCAGAGACACTAGAGGATTTTATGAGTTAGGAGCTTCAACGGTTTACTCAAGAAGAATGGAAAGTCTTGAACCTAAGGTAGACTCTTTGCAAAGTAAAATGACTACTCAACTATCCCTTATTACTACAGAGTTGAAAAACATGAGTGTGCGTCATCCACAAACCACCTATGGATCTTACTGCACCTAGTTGAGAAACTTGTGGTTTTCTGATGCATATTGCTAATGTCTGTCCCAACCGTTATAAACAGGTATTTGCTATCTATCAAGGTCGGCCAAATCAGAAGTGGGACCCTTATTCTAATACATATAAAAAGGGATGGAAATCAAACCCTCAACTTGGTTGGAGAATGAAGAAAGTAGACCTCTAAACAGATTCCAGCAAGGTGGAGGGGCTGGTACTTCTACTAACCAGTTCCAAAACTAACAACAAACTTTAACTATTCCACCAAAGGAAGACACCAATCAACTCTTGTATAATATGATGGAATTGATGAAGGAGGATAGGACTTCTAATGACAACCAGATTAATTTTTTAGCTTCTTTGATTCACCAAGACTATTCTAAGAATGCTGCCAAATTCAATGCCCTAAAAAAAAGAATGGAGCAATAGGAGACAAAAATTGAGAACATCAACTCCTATGTCACTCAGCTATCTAATAAGATGAGTGAGCAATAAGCTAGGAGCAGTGGCACTATTCCCTCAAACACTGTTATAAACCCTAAGTGTTTGCATGCCATCACTCTTCAAAGTAGGGAGCAAGTGAAGTTCTATGATGGGGATGAGGAATTAGTTGAGCAAGAGATTGAATATGACAAGTTGCCTCCCACACCTACAAGGGTAAAGAATTCTGAAAGCTCTAAGGAGAGAGCATTATTGGCTAGAAATGAGTCCAAATTTTTAAATAGCGAAGGAAAAAATTTTGAGAGAAGCAACAAACAAGCAATAGCAAGGAAGCATGTTAAGTCAAGCAAGCATGGAGACAATATAATCAATGGTAAGGAGGTAAATCTTAAAGACCTTCCTTTTCCTAATTCTTATTTTATGAGCAAAAGAATGGTAGAAACTAAGCATAAAAAGGATATTATTGATTTGTTTAGCAGAGTGGAAGTCAATATTCCTTTGCTTGATCTTATGAAACGGGTTCCTACTTATGCCAAATACCTTAAAGACCTATATACACATAAAAGGAAGTTTAGGCCAAATGAAACAGTTTAAGTAAGGTCAACTGTGTCTGCCCTATTTAAACCTCAAATCCCTATGAAATGCCAAGACCATAGATCCTTTACTATCCCTTATACTTTAGGAAAAGTTACTATAGGAGGAGCTTTGCTAGATATAGGAGTAGCTATTATTGTCATGCCTAAGGCTGTTTACACTTCATCAGGAGTCAAGACTCTTAAGTCTACTACTATAGTACTCCAATTGGCTGATAGGTCTGTTAGGTATCCTGAGGGCATTATAGACAATATTTTGGTCCAAGTTAAGGGTTTAGTTTTTCCTACTGATTTTTATGTACTTGAAATGTCTTCTAAACTTGTTCATGACATCACACTGATTCTCGGTAGACCTTTCTTAAGGACTGGCAACACCATGATTAGCATGAAAGAAGGCACCATCATAATGGAAGTAGGTGATCAAAAAGTTTGTTTTAATATGTATGAAGCAATGAGGCATCCATATAAGCATTACTTACTTTTGGGTGTTACCATGATTGATATTTCTATTAATGATGCTTACTCTGAATTCGAACTGTAAAAGAATTCCTTTGACTCTGAACTGTATTCACCCAATTTTGCTGTAAATGATGATCCCCTTAGGGAAAGGTTTCTGTTAATGTTTCAGGTGATTCTGGCATGGAGGAGGCTAACACTGATATGGAAATTGATGAAGTTGATTTACTGCAACAAAAATGTTAGACTAAAGGTTTAACACTTGGAATTGACAGGGATTGTAAAGCTGACTACATGGAACCTCGGCTACCATTGGTTAAAGGAAAAGGAAGAAATATGTTCTCTCTTGAACTACATGAATTAATCCCTTCTTTTGTACAACCACCTGAAATTGAATTGAAAACCTTACCTCTACTTTAAAGTATGCTTTCCTTTAGTCTAACGAGTGATTACCTATCATAATTGCTAATTCTTTGTCTAACAATGAGCAAGAGAGACTCTTTGCCGTGTTGAGAGAGCATAAGACAACTATAGGGTGGATTTTAGTGGACATACCTGGGATTAGTCCAGCTATTTATGCACATAGGATTCTACTAAGTTAGGATTCTAATCCTATGAGACAGCCCCAAAAGAGACTAAGCCCACATATCCTAGATGTTGTAAATAAGAAATCACCAAATTTTTTAGTGTTGGGATCATCTATCCTATATCTGATAGCAAGTGGGTTAGTCCGGTCCATGTAGTTCCTAAAAAGAGTTGAATCACTATGGTTAGAAATGATAGGGATGAGCTTATCCTTACAAGAGTGCAAAATTCTTGGTGTGTGTGCATAGACTATAGAAGATTAAATGATGCCACACGAAAAGATCATTTCCTTCTTCCCTTTAATGATAGATGCTAGAGCGACTTGCAGGTAGGGATGGCATGGGCCAGCACCTATTAAATTTTTTAAAATAATCATTTAAAAATTTAAAATATAGAATAATTTATTTTTTTAATTAGATTAGGGTATGGGTTGCCTAGACTTAAGTTTACCCGAGAACTAACTCTTCTAAGTAAAATGATATTGTTTTGTTTAAAATAATTGGACCTTGAGTTTGTTTGGGCTTGGGCTTGGCCTATAGGCCGGTCCATTGAAAACAACTAAATTTAAGCCTATGGGCCAAAAATTGCCATCCCTACTTACAGGCAATTCTCATTGCTATTTTCTGGGTGGTTTCTCTAGGTACGTTCAAGTATCTATTGCACTAAAGGACCAAGATAAAACCACTTTTACATTTCCTTTTAGTACCTTCACTTATTGTAGGATGCCTTTTGGATTATGTAACGGCCCAAGAACTTTCTAGCGTTGTATGATGGCTATTTTTTGTGAATTTTTAGAAGAATGCATGAAAGTCTTTATGGATGACTTCACTGTTTATGGTGGTTCCTTTGATAATTTCCTTGTTTGTCTTGAAAAAATTTTGAAACGATGCACTAAGAAGAATTTGATTTTAAACTTTGAAAAATGTCATTTCATGGTCAATGAGGGCATAGTGCTAGGTCATTTGATTTCTAGCTAGGTAATTGAAGTCGATAAAGCTAAAATTAAGGTAATATCTTTGTTGCCTTATCCTGTCTGTGTTAAAGATATAAGATCATTTTTGGGTCATGCAGGATTCTATAGACATTTTATAAAAGATTTTAGCAAGATTTCATTACTACTATCAAAGCTTTTGCAAAAAGATGTAAAATTTGACTTTGATGATTCGTGCAGAGGCCTTTAATAAGTTAAAGTTTCAACTTATTTCTCCCTCTATTTTTGTTGTCCTTGATTGGAACTTACCTTTTGAGCTTTCATGTGATGTTTTTAATTGTGCTGTAGGAGATATGTTAGGCCAAAGGGAGGAGAAAATCTCAAGAGCAATTGCATATACCTTGAAAACACTGGATGCAACTCAAATCAGCTGCATAACAACAGAGAAAGAGTTGTTTGCAGTAGTTTTCACCTTAGAAAAGTTTAGGCCTTATCTGTTAAATTATCATGTGACTGTTTTTACTGACCATACAGTTGTCCGCTATCTTTTCAATAAAAACACAATCTATGCCAAGATTAATACGATGGGCATTACTTCTTCAAGAATTCGACATTAAGATAAATGATAAAGTCGGGGTAGCAAATCATGTAGCTGATCACTTGAGTAGGCTACCAGAGGATACAAGGGGAGTAGACTCTTTAGAGCTCACTTATGATTCCTTTCCTGATGCAGCTTTATGTGCTTTATTCTTAAAAGAGCCTTGGTATGCACATATAGTTAACTATCTCATGACTAGACTTACCCCTCCTCTTATGTCTAAGTCACAAGCACAAAAGCTCAGGAGCGAAGCAAGGCATTACATTTGGGAAGCTCCTCATCTATGGCGAATGTAATGTGATCAAGTCATAAGAAAGTGTGTGCCTAGTGAAGAATTTGATGCCATTATTTCAGCTTTCCATTCTTTGGTTTGTGGAGGGCATTTCAGTGTAAGGAGAAGATCTAGGTAAATCTGAGATTCTGGTTTTTACTAGCCAACCCTTTTTAAAGATTTTTTTACCTTTTGTCAGTTTTGTGATAAATGTCAACATTTTGGAGGGTTAGGCAAAAGGCATGTAATGCCTTAGCAGCCTTTACTATTTTGAAAAATCTTTGATGTTTGGAGGATTGACTTCATGGGCTCTTTCCCTCTATCTTTTGGTTTTGTATATATCCTTATAGCTGTAGACTATGTGTCTAAATGGATAGAGGTTGTGCCTACTAGAAAAGATGATGCCCAAACAGTGTCTAAATTTCTTATGTCCAACATTTTCTGTAGCTTTAGAATTCCAAAGGCTGTGGTGACTAAAAGGGGTGCACATTTCTATAGTAGGGTAGTTGATAATCTGTATGCAAAATTTTGGGTTACTCATAAAGTCTCTAATGCATATCAGCCCCAAACTAATGGTCAGGCTGAAATATCTAATAGAGGAGAAGCATATCTTAGAGAAGATAGTTAAGCCATTCAAGAAAGATTGGAGTTTGTGATTAGAAGAAGCACTATGGGCCTATCGGACTGCCTACAAGTCACCAATTGGGATGTCTCCATACCACTTAATCGATGGCAAAGCTTGCCACTTGCCAGTAGAGTTGGAGCATAAAGAATATTGGGCAGTGAAGCAGTGAAACATGGACTAAGAATCTTCTGCGATGGAGAGGAAGTTGCAGTTGCAAGAATTAGAAGAGTTGAGGCAAGCAGTGTACGAGAACTCTCAACTTTACATGGAGAAAACGAAGTTTGTGCATGATAAAGACCTCCTGAGGAAGAACTTTGAAGAGGGAGATAAAGTGTTATTGTTTAAGGCTCGTTTCACTTTTAAGCAAGGGAAATTTAACAATTGTTAGGATGGGCCGTATACAGCCACAAAGGTGCACGATTTTGGCATGATAGAGCTTCTGCATGAAGATTATGGAGCTAAGCTTAAAGTGAATGGACATCTTTTGAAGCTTTACCATGAGAACCAGAAACCTCTATAAATCTCAAGTTGTTTCTTTCCTTCACTTGTTTACTTGCCTTTCCCTTGTGATTGCTCATGATATGTGCATTAGTTTGTTAAGTAAGTGTGGGGGAGAAACTAACCCAGTAGGAAAAGTAGTTTAGTTTTTAGTTTAATTAGTAGTTTTCAATTCAATAACACTCCATCCTAGTTCTTTCTCTTCCCTTTCTTTTGCTATGCTTAATTACTCTGAAGTATGATATATCTTCAAGTTTGGAGAAGTGTCGTATTGTTAATTATGTTGAATTTTCCTTTCTTAAGCTTAATCGGTACCTTGCAACTCTAAATATTCACTTAAAGGTTTTCTAAATGTCCAGCATATGTCTTGTGTTTCTTTATCATATTTCTTATTTCTTTGTTGAAGTTTTCTGTCTATCTTTTTACGTTCAAGTTACTTTCCCCGTGGCTAACTAATGGTTACACTGCGGCAAAGCCTTCCTTAGATTATTAGTTTCTTTCTGGTTATTTTTGCCAATGTCACTGCGGCGAAGTACTCTTATTTGTTTCCATTTTCTCTCAGGTTATTTTGGTCGTCACGACTTTTATTTCTTCCCTCTTTTCTTTCAAGATATCTTCGCTGTAGCAACCTTAAGCTTTTGCTGCGACAAAGATAGAATCTGTGCTGACAGTCCCTCTTTTTCATTCGATTTTAACTTATAAAAATTACCTTGCTGCTACCGACTCTCCCTTTCATTTTCAACCCTCATTTGGCGCCACTGGAGTATTTTGCTATGGCGACTCTTCCTTTTCTCTATTTGTATCTTCCCCCTCTCCTTCCCTAACGATTCCTATCACTCTCCCTACACAGATACCTTCATCATCTTTGTAAGTATAACCCTCATCCTTTTTTTTCCTCATTTTATCTTATCTTTTGATTGTTGTTTAGCGTTTACTCGTTATCCATTTAGTTCTATCTTCTAGGATTTTAGCTTCGGTTTGTCCTGTTGGTTTATTTAGTTTGTTTTTTTGCATGTTCCCTCTGTAGGCAAATGACTGGAACCAAAAACCCTACTCCTCCTAATGAGTCTGACTCACCTAATAATGAGTATACCTTTGAGGAATTATATGAAAAAATTCATGCTAGACCTCTCATCAAAGAGCAACCTTTTCCTCTAACTCCCCTAGATAACCTTTTTGTCCAGCAACTCCATGCCTCCCAATTAACTGGTTTTTGTTCAAGAGCATACCTTAAGTAATGACAAATTCATTCGCCATTTATACACATATGCTCGTATCCACAATCGCCTCGCCATTGACTTCCGTGACATTAGGGAACCTCATGCCTTCACCATCTTCAATATCCATCACCTCTATGTGTTGGAGTTATGTAAATATAGTGCCCTGGAAAGCAAGTGCATTTACATGCACCTTAATCTTCTTCAGTTATAATTTTGTAGTGGAAATATTTATTGTTAATAAAATAAATGAGTTTGGTTTTAATGAGAATTATATATCAAGTCAGGGGGTACCAAGCTTCTTTTGTAAGTAATATACATATACATAGAGATGTTGGGAAATATGTAAACTAGTAGAATCTAAATTAATGTATTCACAGTTGAATAATCAAGTTGGTTGCTTGATTATGGTTTAAACTGTAGTGTTGCAATTTATCTCCGTGTAAGTAAAGCAGTTTACTTCAAGGGAATGATGAGTTTCATATCTTGATAGTAGCTAAACATCAATAATGACATTACTAAATGAATTTGGAATCAAATGTGTTTTAAAAAATAAAGTAGGCCTTCACTTTAATCTTAAAAGAAATAATTTAAGCATTCACCTATTATGAACCACAATCTTGATGAGTGGTGAACTCATATGTGTTTCATTATAATTCTTGATATAATCGGAATGGATTTTTACCGAGTATTAATCCATTGTCTGTATGTTGGAATTATTAATTGAAACATGTATCAAGGAACATTCACTCAAATAAAGAGTTTATAGTGATATCATCACTTCTAGATGTTTTAAGGAGATTTGGTGATTAAACTGGCACTGGTAGTTTGATGGACTAGCGACCCATCAAGTCTTAATACCAAGATGAGATCTTATGTGTTAATCACCATAAAAAGTAAAACGGGAGTTCTAGAAGCAAAAACCAACATAAGGGCAAAACAGTAATTTTACTGTTTATTGTGCGGATGGCTATAATAAGGTTCTAAATAGGATTTGCAATTGGACATAAAATATGTGCTCTTAAAATATTAATAGTTCAAGATTTCAACTAATTGTCTTTAGTGGAATGACATTTAGTTAATACGCTAAAATTAATTCTAATGAGATTAAATTAATTCTAGGCTTATTGGAGCATGAATTATGAAAGTCCAATAGGATTGCCCATTTGGCTTCAAGGAAGGTTATCAAGCTAAGTAAGAAACATAAATGGAGGTTTTAGAAGCCCATAATTGAATGCTGGGCTTACACTAACTAATGGTTAATTAGAACCCCCAATGTTCATTTAGAGATGGGCTAGGCTTTGGTTTAACGTAATTGATTAGATTAATTATATTAAAACAAATTGTTTAAAGAAAGGAGTAGCAATTTCGATTTTAATGGACTGATTGTGCAGCTGCACATTTGACATTAAATTGCTAAATAAAGACAGTCTTTATTATGATTTATCATCATTAAATGGAGATATGAACTTACTATTAAATGGTTTAATAGTTATCTTTTAATGTTAGCATATAACGTATTAGCATTCATTGGATTAAAGAAGAAAGATATGCATTGGATGGACCATCTTCCTTCATCCATCTTCCAAAACCGAAATTGGTAGGTCATATTTAGGTTAATAGTCTTTTCATATAGCCATCTTAAAGACAAATGAGAAGAGTCTCATTTATTGGCTACATTATGATTCATTAAAGTAAGAAGTGATGCATTGGATGCTATTCTCTTCTTCCATTCCATGCATAACTGAAATTGAGGGTGTAAGAAGGTGTTCTTGCATGGTTTGACTCTACTCTCGTTTTATGCATCAGTGAGCCTAAATTTGAATTAGAAGAGTCTCATTTGGGTTCATTTCTTCTAAGAAAAATCTCCTCCAAACATTTCTTCTCCTTTCCCACCAAAGGACTTTGTTAACCAAGTTGTCCTGGAAGGACAAGAGGTAAATCAAATTGGTTGAAGATACAACAAGAAGGAGAGGACAGATTGACAAAGAAAAGGATTCAAAAGCAAAGGCTTTGGATATAAGAAGAAGGAGAGGATAGTGTAGTGAGAAATTAAAGTTGTAGCGAAGGAGTCAGTAATATCATTATATTGTTTATGTTTATTATTATCCCTATACCAATCATGTATATATTGGCATGATGACTTGCATATATTGCTTCCACTGCATATAAGATTTCTAAAAAATTTTGAAATCTACCAGTTCTTCAAATATGGCATGCTCTCTTTTCCCGATCTAACACTATGATCTTCCCCCATGTCGCCGCTGCCATTTCGATCAACTTATCCACAACTACCCTATAATCGATGTTTTTCGCACCCTCTGTCAAGAGGGTGTTGACTAGCACCATCCACGCCACACCGAGCATTACCTTAAATGGTCTGAGTTGTGACTGGAGGCTCATCCTTGGCTGAATTTGATCTGTAACAACATTAGTCCCACCACCCACCTAGCCAATGTCACCAAACGCCTAGCCCTCTACATTTACCTCCTAATGACTGGCCGTCTGGTCAACATAGCTGATGTTATCGCCTCCACCCTCCATAACTCGATCAATACATCCAAACTCACAAACGCTATAGTCTTTCCTCGACTTGTTTCTGACATTTTCCGTGCCCACAATGTCCTTGAGTTCAATAACGACAACTATTTTGAACCGGCCCCACTCTTTAGGTGTGAACACCTAAAATACCCTCCCTCTGTACAACCACCCTTTCCCATACTTATATCCGATGCTAGTGCAGCCCCAGTAGTTGATGCACCAGCCGAGCATGACTAGCCAGTCCAGGAAGTCTCTGAGCCTGTCACTTTGCTAGCAAGATTGATGAACTTTCTGTTGATCTTCGCCAACCTCGCCTTGCGCTCTTGGGGGAGATCCAACAACGGATGCATCGAGATGCCATTTATGATCAAGACATGCATTATTGTCATCACATGGATGTTTTTCTAGCTGAATGCTTACAATTTCAATTACCCTCCGATGAGGATGAACCATGGTGCGGCACTGGTACCTTTAGGATGGGCACGTCTAGAGCAGGCCCATCTAGATTTGGACCATCTGGGTCTGCAGCTGATCCCTCTACAGATCAGTCTTAAGTTGTTTTGTATTTTGTCTTGTTGTTTTAACCTTGAGTCTTCCTATTATTAGTTTTGAGTTTGCTAGATACCTAGTTAACTTTTCTAATGGATTGCTCTAGCCTATTTTGTATGTTGTGCTTTATTTTAATTGGCTACTGAGGCCTCTTTTGTTTCGTTGATGTTGTGATACTGTCTCTCTGTTGATCTACTGTTTATAGTCACTATGGGATTATGCTTTAATTCTTTCAACACTATGGACAATATTGTGTTTAAGTGTGGGGGAGGAAGTAAAAACTTTCTTCATGCAATATTTTTGTCCACTTAAGTGCTTTTAACCAGGTTATTTGTGTGTTATCTTTAAAGTTTTGAAATTGGCTCTTATGGTAAATTTACCATTGCATGCAAATTTTCCATCTTCTCTGTGTTTCTACCACTTTTCACCATAGTGAAAGTTTTCTCAGGCAAACTCCGCCACAACCAACTCATAACTTCGCTGTGGAAAACATCCAATTTCTCCATGGCCAACACTTAAACAATTTTCCCAAATTAGATTCTTAGTACTTCTGTGGTTTGAAGGTTTTGAAAAATTCAAAGTTTTACATGTTCTTTTGGAAAAACTATCCATGCTTTTAAATGATAGTTGATTTTGGCTAATTCTATTTTCAATGTTTTCAACAAGAAGTGAGTAAGGGTATGTTAAGTGTAGCACCCCCTTATCGTAGAGTACCCACCGGAACACCCATAGGTCATTCCGGTACGTATTTTACAATAAGAGAGAACTACTAAATAAAACTATAAATCCACATGGCATCCCAATGATAAAACAGTAATATGAAATGGACACTTTTAAAACCAAACTATGTTCCCTTTCATTTCATCCAAATCAGCAATTTATACAACTGTTAGTGATCTCGGTCTGAAAGTCACTCTGATCACTAACCCAAAATACTATATACAATCAGACAAAAATAGTAGTCCTAACTAGATCATCCCAAAAGAAGTCCCAGCTGACCGACCTCTGAGCCATAGCCTCTCTCGCCAATCTGATCT
>JAOSBN010173084.1:0-20251 GCA_027563595.1 Erythroxylum suave | reverse complement strand
CTAAAATTAATCATCCCCAAATCAATTCTTTTTATTTTTATTTTTATTGTTTTCACACAAATAAACAATTGCTACATTGTTCTCTATGGTTCGACCCTATTCACTACTTTACTCGTTTAAGTGTTCTAAAGTAGGAATTTATTTTTGCTGGTTTGACACGCCATCAATTAAGCTAGACCAGACTTAAGCGGGTTCTAATTTTGTTAGACCAACTGTGAACATCAATTATTTTGAGACCAAGTCGAGTGTCATTTAGGTGGATCATAGCCCGTCCTATTTGATGGAGTATGAGATAAAGACCTGAACACACACATATCAAAATTTCTGGAGATTTATAAAACTTTTAAGATAAATGAAGCAAATGATGACATGATAAGACTGATTATTCTAGTTTTTTTTTAAGAGGACATGCTAAGGAATGCAATGGAGCAATCATCCTAAATTTTCTTGGAAAAACCAAGGCCGAAAAAGGAACAACTCTCTACCAAGATTTTAACACCAAATGCTGAAACTAAGTAGCCTAATATAGAGGAGATGGTGTTAAAGATTGCTCAACATTTTAATGCAATAAATTAGGGAATGGAAACCTCTACATGCATTTTGGAAGTTTAAATTGAACAAATCACCGAGCTAGTTCTTGAAAGACCATTCGAATCGAACAAATCACCAAACTATTTCTTGAAAGACCATAAGGAGTCTGCCTAGTACAATTGAAATAGATATTAAAGAATATGTATTGACAATCATCCTGAAGATTGGAACAGAGCTTCCAGAAGAAGAATGATAAAAAGAAGAATAAGACTACTGAGAGTCAATGTAAATCTAAAGGTAAAGGCCACCTTAGAAAAATCAAGGAATATCAACCTGTCATCCCTTATCCTATAAAAGTGAAGAAAGATCGAATAGATGCATAGTTTTATAAGTCACTTAAGACATTCAAACAACTCCAGACTAACTTACCTCCTGTTAAAGCTCTTGTCTAGAAGCTACATAATATGAAACTTTTAAAAGGACAACTATCAAATAAGTAAATTTGGAGGAGTTATCAACTATTACGTTGAGTGGAAGGACTTCAAAAGTTTTGAAAATCAAACTACTAAAGAAGCTTATAGATCTATGGAGTTTTACTATCCCTTTTGAAATTGGTAGTCTAAATATAGGTAAAGTTTTATCCGACTTAAGGGCTAGAATTAATATGATGCCTTATTCATTGTTTAACAAACTATGAATAGGTGAACTTAAACATATTAGGATAAGTGTGCAACTAGCAGATAGATTAGTAAAATATCCTAAGGGAGTTATAGAAGTTTTTCATATTAAGGTTGATAAGTTTGTCTTCTAAGTAGATTTTATGATTCTTGAAACAAAAAAGGATGTAGAAGTGCCTCCAGTCCTTGGTCGCCCCTTCTTAGCAACCATTAAGTTGATGACAAATGTTGAAGAAGGCAAGATAAAATTAAGGGTGGGAGATGAAGAGGTTGTTTTTAAATTATTTAATGTTATTAATCATGCTTTTGAACAAATTGATGTCATTAAAGCTAGCAAGTGTTAAAATGATTCATTTTTAGAAATTTTACAGGACTTTACCTTCAAAAGAACATCTAAGCTTGTGTAAGTTTAAGGAAATAAATTCAAATACAAACATAGCGATAAGCAAAAATAGTTTGCTTACTTAACGGTTGTGGAACATATGGTAAGACTTAGAAAACCTAATCTATATAAGGCACCTTGAGTATGAAAGGTATGTTGAGCTAATGATATTAAAAAGAAAAAATCAACATTGGATGCAACTCATGAATTAGTTTAGGTTTTACTCTAAATTTTATTTCAATTTATTTTTATCTTGATGATAGAATATAATTTATTCAATTTTGTATGTGTTTTAAGTTAGGAAATTGAGCATCTTAATGAGATGATGCATAACTATCATGTTAGGGTATACGTGTTAAGGTTTTATAACTTGAGTTCTCAAATCTTTAAGTTTGTTATTCATCTAACTTTCATGTTGCACACATTTACATAGAGCTACAGACTCTCTAAATAAGTTAGTATAAATTTACATGATTAGATATCTTAAGTCAAAAAGACTTCACTTCTTCCATTGATTTTGATGAAAGCCAAATAATAATAATAATAATAGAAGTATGTGAATTGTTTAATGAGTTTATTAAGTGCGAAGATAAATATAAGTGACATAAATCATAAAATCAAGATGATATTCAAGTAAAAGCTGAATAAGACAAAGTGAGAAGTCACCAAACAAAGCATGCAAATCAAATCAAAATGATATAATTGACGAATGATCTACAACGTTAGTTAGTTAGTTGGAGTTGGTTACAGGACTCAACTAATAACAGATCTCAGAAGATTCTACAAGCAGTTTTCTCAAGAAGACCGTTGGAGATTTAGACTATAATATCAGTTATAGTCATAGACATAAATACTTTTTACTTTACTTTTACTTACACTTTACAAAAAATAATTCTGTGCTGAAGTGAGTATACTGTAAAAATATCCTAATTGAACAAAAGAAAGAAAGAGGTCAAGAACACCTGTAACGTGAGTGTGAAAACTCAAACAATGTCTTTTCGAGTGAAAGGAAGGCTAGAGCCTGAAGAGGCTAACATAGCAGATAAATAATACTTTATGAAAAAGATCTAAAGAGGCTCTAGAAGTGTAGAAATAACACTTGTAAAGTTGAAGGAGATAGTGAAATCTTAAATAACTTTGAGGACTAGGCATAGCCCAAAGGTTAAGGGTGAACCAGTATAAATCACAGTTTCATATTCTCTAACTTTTATCTCTTTAAATTCTTATTGTTAGAAGAATAGATACGATTTTCACTATTGCATTACTCAAACGAATTAAGTGCGTTGTTTTGTAATCGTCTGAATTTTTCAAGAAAATCAAGAAGATTTTAAAAATTATTATCTTAGACAATTTAACACAATTCAACCCCCCTTCTTGTGTATTTTACATATTATACGTGATTTATATATTAACAAGTGATTTACTTCAATTGGTATTAGATCGCAAGTTTCCAAGAAACACTTTTACAAAGTGAGGACAAAGATCCATGGCTGAATCACATGTTTTTATAACTGAAGATGCCTCTATCTCAAGAACCCCTGCAATCAATGGTGAAGATTATCATTATTGGAAGGACAGTATGCGGCTCTTTATAGAATCTACACACATTGATCTTTGAGATATCATAAAAAGTGGTCTATATTTTCCAACAAACTACGAAGGGAAAAGCATCTCTCGTGACTAATGGTCAGTTAATTAGAAAGCTCGTGTTCAATTAAACTTAAAGGCCAAGTTCTTTTTAAGTTGTGCTTTAAGCAAAAGTGAATATGTTAAGGTTCATGGATGCGAATCTACAAACGAAATGGGGGACACATTAGCCATTGAATATGAAGGCACAAACAAGGTGAAAGAATCCAAGACTGGTATTCTTGTTCATCAATATGGGTTGTTCAAGATAAAAGATGATGAGTCTATTGATTAAATGTTTGGATGATTCCAACCAATTATTAATGGACTTAAAGCTCTGGGAAGAATCTACGATAGTCTAGATCACGTCAGAAAGATCCTTAGAATTCTTTCAAAAAGATGGGAACCTAAAGTAACAGCAATACAAGAGACCAAGGATTTTAGCAAGCTAAAGCTAGACAAATTGCTTGGTTCACTGAAAATCCATGAAGTAGAGCTTGATGCAGAAGATAAACCCAGAAGGGATAACTATATTGCATTGAAGGCTGTTCAGAAGAATCAGAAGATGCAGAAAAATAGAAGTACATCTTCAAAAGCATTAAAGATCAAAGAAATCAAGAATGATGATGCCAGTGAATCTGATCAAGGTTCAAGTGAAGATGAAGATGAGCTATCCTTCATTTTAAGAAAATTTAGAAGGATGTGGAAAGAGAAAAACAAAGGGAAATAAAGATTTCTCTTTCAAAAAGAATAGAAAAAATGATTCGAAGAATGAGAAAAGCTTTATCGTTTACTATAAGTGTAATAAATCAAGACATTACAAGTCTAAATGTCATTTGCTCCAAAGAAAAAAAAAGAAGAGTCAAGAAAACAAAAAAGAGCATGATGGCAACATGGGAAGATCAGAATTTTCTAAATCTGAATCCAACTCAAAAACTTTAGAACAAACAAATGTATGCTTAATAGCTGAAGGGGAAAGCGATGATGAGGTAATCTCTTATTTTAATGATCTTCAGCATGCCTATTTAGAATTGTTAAAAGATTCATATACTATTCTAAAATAACATAGATTGTTGAAAAAAAATTGTTAAAAATTCTAATAACACAAAACTCTTAGAAGAAGAAAACGTCTGCCTTAAGAAATAAGTAGATGATATGATAAAGAAAGTAACTGTAGATAGATCCGAGGAGATTAATATTCTTTCAGCGGATTTATTGAAATTTACAAAAAGTACAAAAAGGATGAATAATATGATTGGAAGTTATAGACATCTGGAAGAGTTTTAGACTTTTATGATTGAAATACCATTCATAATAATAATGTTCTTCATAATAGGTATTTTGTTCCTGATAGAAAGAAAAAGAAACAGTATTCTTATTATTATTCAAAGAATAATTATAAGATTAACCACAAAGGACCCAAGAAAATATGAGTACCTAAAAAGGATATAATATATACTGCAAATCTCTACACTTGGAAGAAGCACCCACCGTCAATGGTACTTGGATAGTGGCTGCTTGTGACACAACATGGGCAAAAGGTTTATGTTCCTAAACCTCCAACATAAAAAAGAAGGATCAGTAACTTTAGTAGCCAACCAACAGGGAAAAATAATTAGGATCGACAAAATTGGTAAAGATTCCTTTTCATTTATTGATAATGTTCTGCTAGTTAATGGCTTAAAGCATAATCTAATCAGTATAAGTCAATTATGTGATTCTATTTTTGAAGTGTCCCGTAACAAGCTAGATTAGTAACCCAAGGCTATAATCAACAAGAAGCAATAAACTATAATGAAACATATGCTCTCATAGCTATATTAGAAGATATTAGGATCTTACTTGCATATGCTATTTTTCATAATATAAAATTGTTACAAATGAAAGTGAAAAGTGCTTTTTTGAATGGCTTTATAGATGAAGAAGTTTATGTAAAACAACCCCGTGGTTTTGAAGACATTGATAAACCATATTATGTGTATAAACTTCATAAAGCTTTGTATGGATTGAAACAAGCACCTCATGCATGGCATGATTATCTGAATTCTTTTTTGATTAAAAATGTCTTTTTTAGAGGTCAAGTTGATAAAACTTTATTTCGGAAAAGTATTAAAAATGATTTTATGGTTGTGAAATTATATGTAGACGATATCATTTTTGGTGAATCTTCTAAAAAGTTATGTTCAAGTTTTGAGGTTCTTATGAAAAGTGAATTTGAAATGAGTATGATGGTGAATTAAAGTTCTTTCTTGGTTTACATATTAAACAAACTGAAGAAAATATTTTTATTCATCAACAAAAGTATATCAAAGAACTTTTAGCCAAATATAAAATGGAAAATGTTAAACTAATGTCAATTTCTATGCATCCTTCAATCGTCTTATCTAAGGATGAAGCTAGTAAGATGATTGATCAAACTCTTTTTAGAGGAATTCTTAATTCTTTGCTTTACCTAACTGCAACCAAACCTGATATAATTTTTAGTGTTTGTTTGTGTGCAAGATTTTAAGCAGATCCTAGAGAATCTCATTATAATGATGTTAAAAGAATATTAAGATACTTGACAGATTCTACTAATCTTTGCTAAATGTATGAGAAAGGTAAAGATTTCAGGTTAATTGGCTACTGTGATGCTGATTATGCTGGAGATAGGATTGATGGAAAGAGTATAAGGTTGTCACTTTGTTGGTCATAATCTAATTTTTTGTTCAAGCAAGAGGCAAAGATCAATTGCTTTATCTATTGCAAACGCTGAATATATGCCAGCTGCAATCTGTTTTTCACAACTGTTATGGATAAAGTATCAGTTAGAGGATTATTCTATCCAAGAAGATTAAATTCTAATCTTCTGTGACAACACAAGTGCTATCAATCTCTCAAAGAATCCAATACAACACTCAAGGGCAAAGCATATTGAAGTTAGACATCATTTTATAAGAGACTATGTACAGAGAGGAATCATTAATCTACAATTTATTGAGACGAACCAACAATGGGCAGATATCTTCACCAAACCTTTAAGTGAAGACAGATTCAAGGAAATCAGATGAAATCTGATTATGGTAATGTTATATGACCATTCGTCTGAAACTCGATGATCCAGATGATTCGTCCTAAAGAAGCAGAAAAGTGGTAAGTTTTTCGAAGGAATAGTAATGGTAACTTTCACTCGGTAGTATCAATTTTATGATTACCTATGGATACGTTACAAACGGTAACTTTACAAGAGTGCATATAAAAAGAAATCATCGCAAAAATCTGCAACACACTACTTTCTAGAATTTTCTTTGAAAACTTAGTAACCGATTTGCTTCAAAGTGCTCTCAACAAGGACGATTCAATCCTCTGTTCACAACATCAAATCCTTCTCATTTTCATTTCATATCTTTCTTTCAGTATCTTCTAAATACTAGCCTCACTTCTTTAAAAGAAATACATTTATGTGTTTAGTGCTTATTAGTTATAGATTAGAAAAATGTTAAAATCTCTTGTCTATGGGAGACTTGTCGATTTCACTTCTCTGAAGAATGATCAAATCGATATCGAACGTGAGATCAAAGCAGCTAGATGGGAAAACTTCTTTAATATCCAAGAACCAGTGTATCCAAATGAAATATATGAGTTCTGGAAGAATGCAAAGGTGGTAGATAACACCTTGGTATTAATAATAGCTAGGTTGTTGGTGACAGTCACACAAGTTTCCATTGTGAAGGTTATTGAGTGTCCAAATGAAGGAGCAAAACTGTTCAACAATATAGATTGGATTGCTCAAAAACATATAAATGAAGCTAACATCAATCGACAACTATATGGATTGAGAACTATATGGATCGAGTAATCCAAGAGTTAAGAAGTCTTTAAACCTAATTTTGAAGGCTAGGGTTCTTAATTCACTTCTTCTTAACCGTTTTCTACTAAGAGCAGGGTCAAAGGATTTGGTGATAATGAATGATGAACATTATCTATTTCATCTACTCACACTTCAATCTATTAATCTTCCGTTCTTAATTCTGAACTACATGATAAAGGCTAGAAAGGATTATCATCTGAAGAGCAGTTCTTTACCTTACTGTATGTTGTTAACAAGATTCTTTAAAGAATCTAGAATCCTATTGGATAGAGGAAACATAGTAAAGATGAATGTTAAGAGTATTATTAATGCCTCTAATATCCACAAAATGGGGATCAAGACTGAAGCTAATAAAGATTTCACACCGAAAGCACAGTCTAAGGAGGAGCTTTCAATAAGAAGAAGTAAGAAAGAAAATGTTCCATCTGAAATATAAGCAAAACCTTGATCGTCTGGAAGAATCTCAGCAGAGTTAAAGGTTGAAAAATCATCTGATAAGCCAATAAAAACCAAGATGATTCCTGAAAGGAAGGAAAGTAAGGTTCAACAACTAACTCACCAAGTTTCTGTAAAGAGGAAGGCTGGGACGCTTCAATCAGAAAGACCTGAGAAGTCAAGAAGGTCACAAGATTAATGACCTTACGACAAGAAGAATAGAAGAAGAAAAAAACTCTGATTCTTTGTCAAGTTTCTAAAAGTGCAAAGGAACAATAACAATAACAACAATAGCCTACCAAAGCAATTGTCTATATCCGCTACACTCAATCAGAACAACTGTTTGGAGAGATAGAGATAAAAAGGAAGTTAGTATTTAAGAAGAAGAAGCCTCAACAAGAACTCTCTTCCAAGTCAGCAGAAGAACAAAAGAAGACGAAGCCTGTTTAGAAAAAGAAGGTTTCATCATCTGATGTTCAACAAAAGACACAAACTGTTGGAAAGTAGTAAGTAACTTACAATCTCCTCAACCGATGAAGAAAGAAGATTTGAAGATTAAGTTTATAGAAGAATCAATACCTGATCGTAACAAAGGTTCAATTATCAGAAGAGAACCTTCTAAATAGAAAGTTAAGGTTCAAGTTAAACCTGCAATAGTAAACAATCAAACGATACATCTTATAAACCATGAAGAACGAAGATTGTATGGTGTTCTGCAAGATGAAAAGGTATAATCATATCCATTGAAGATGACAAAAAAATCCTTATACAATCTATCCAGTGACAAGCAGAATGACAATTAAGATTCTACCAGATGTACAACCGAGACGTCCAACATTGGTAGACAGTAAAGACAAAGGGAAGAAGAAGAAATTTCCAGAGAAACAAGAAGATGATCTCACAAAAGAAGAAATTCAAATGGTGATGAAGAATATAGACGATGTATGTCATGCAGCTCAACTTGTAGGCATCTATATATCACTTCACTTATCAAGGGCATCAAGAAGTAACTTTGGCGTATCTACTACAGATGAAAGTTTCAAGGTAGTTGGGACAACATCAAAAGGAAGGTACAAAAGTATTACAATTGAAGGTATCGATTTTTACTTAGAAACCTTTGTGCATTTACTTATTCATTTCAAACACTTAGGTTTCATTCCTTAAGTTAAAAATATCTTACACCTTCTAGAAAAGTCATTTTACAAACTACCCAAACCTGATGATCTTAACATCCCTCACCAAACATAACCTTTCCAGTTACCCTCCATCATAATTATTGAATTAGACGATTCAATTAGAAAACCGTCTATCCCTAAGTATCTTCATCCACTTAGAGCAAAGCTACACGATTCTACCATTAATTCGGAGCTAATGAAGAATTTCATCAAATGGACTTAAGCTAGTCATAAGCAGATGGAAGTTCAGGACGCCTTAGCTAAACATATTGAGTAAATTGATACTAAGGTTGATGAACTAAGTGGTTCAGTGGGTGATCCTCATGATGAAATAGCACTTCTATGTGTTTCTATAGAAGAAGACCTCAAGACGATCCGCACTGATATTCAACATATGTTCTCTTAAATTTTGAAGCGTCTAAAATGACATATCTTTTTCACTAATAACAATACGGGGAGAATAGTAGAAAGGAAAGGAGAATCAGTATTAGAAATTTTTTTATTATTGTATATACACATTGTATATCTTACATTATTCGTCTGAATATATTATTTTTCTGAATATTATCATTGTTCGTCTGAATATTATGTTTATCTTCTAATATTAAGATTATTTGTTATCATCAACAAGGGGAAGATTTTTAAGTAAAGAAGATTTCACTTCTTCTATTGATTTTGATGAAAGTCAAATAATAATAATAATAAAAGTGCATGAACTATTTTGATGAGTTTATTAAGTATGCAGATAAATATAAATGGCACAAATCATAAAATCAAGACAATATTCAAGTAAAAGCTTAACAACACGAAGTGACGAAGTGAAGTCACCAGACGAAGAATACAAATCAAATCAAGACGATATAATTGAAGAATAATCTACAATGTAAATTAGTTAGCTAGATTTGGTTATAGGACTCAACTAATAATAGATCTCAGAAGATTTTACAAGCAGTTTTCTCAAGAAGATCGTTGGAGATTTAGACTATAAATATTAGTTATAGTCGTAAACATAAATACTTTTTATTTTGCTTTTACTTACACTTTACAAAAAATAATTTTATGCTCAAATAAGTATATTGTAAAAATATCCTAAGTGAACAGAAGAAAGAAAGAGATCAAGAACACCTGTAACATGAGTGTGAAAGCTTAAATAATATCTTTTCGAGTGAAAGGAAGGCTAGAGCTTGAAGAGGCTAAGATAGCAGAGAAAGAATACTTTATAACGCAGACCTGAAGAGGCTCTGGGAGTGTAGAAATAATACTTGTAAAGCTGAAGCAGATAGTGAAATCTTAGATAAACTTTAAGGACTTGACATAGCCCAAAGGTTAAAGGTTAACCAGTATAAATTGTTGTGTCATATTCTCTAACCCTTATCTCTTTAATCTCTTATTGTTAGAAGAATAGATACTATTTCTTTTGTTGCATTACTCAAACAAATTATGTGATTTGTTTTGTAATCGTCTAAATTTTTCAAGAAAGTCAAGAAGATTTTAAAGATTACTATCTTAGACGATTTAAAACAATTCAACCTCATTTCTTGTGTATTTTACATATTATACATGATTTCTATATTAACAAGTGATTTACTTCAAGATACATTCCCGTGTAACAAGTTGCAAGTCAATGACTTACTTGGTCAGCTACATGACTATTTAATAGATCGAGTAAGTTCGCGAAAGCCTTCAAATCTATCCTAATCCTAATCCTCCATTTTTCTCACTTTTTCCTCTGTCTAAACCTCTCGTTGTCACCCTCTCAATCTCCTAACCAATTTCTTGCATTTTTCTTACAAATTAGCAACACCCAAGTAAATATTCTTATCAAGTTCACTTGTTTATGCATAAATAACTGGTGTTTTGCACTCTTATGAATTTTTGACCCATAAAAAATGCTAGGAGTTAAGACTTTGGGATTTTATGAATTTCTGTGTTATTTTTTGGTTAATTGTGATTTAGTATTTGATTTTCATCCACACCCTTCTGAATTATTTATTCAATTTAATGAATTGCATGAAATTAAGATGAAATTTTGTTTGGAATTGCAAATTTGTGCAATGCTTTTGTCCATTAACTGTTAAATTATGATGTTTTGTGTGATGAAATTAGGATTAATTAGTTGTTTTATAGTTAATTAAAGATGTTTTATTGTTTAATTTCATTTCCATTTTGGTTTTTAGAAAAATTCAATGATTAATTTTGCTTATTTTGCATAGTTGTTAGCTTACTTTTGTTAATTTCAAATTTTAGGTTTAGTTTTATAATTGTATATTAGATTAGTTTCAATTGTTAATTGCAGTTCTTTTAATATATTTTTATAATTAATTAGGTTATTATTTAATTGTCCAATTATTTTATTTTATTTTGTATTTATTTATGAGTGATAGGTTATTTGTTTATTATTTTTCTACGTGTTTAATTTTCATTTTTTAGTTTTTTTTCATGATTAACAAAGTAGTGAGCATGAGAAATAAGTGTGGGGAAAGGGTATTCGCGTAATTTATTTTTTATTTTCTCATATTTATGTAAAGTTTCAGGGATAATGATGGAACCGCGATATGCAAAGGAAATATTGATAAAATGGTAACAAGGAGAAGAGTCCTCTACGGACCTGAGGGGAGCTCACCCAATCTAGTCACTAGAGCAACCTCTGACGTCACTGTTCAATGTTGCAATGAATGAGAAGTAGTAGTATTGGTGACTCAAGGATAAGACTTTACGATAGTTGTGCATTAGTCAATGTTTTTTTAAGTAATTGGCATGTGTTTCTTGCATAATAGTTTATGATTGTTGCATTTTAGGATTTATTTTGTATGTTTTCATTTAGTTTGATTTTTATTGTTGTTTTTTATGTTAATTTAGGCTAAGAATTGATTATTTTTATGTAGGAAGGAAGATTAAACAAATTGGAGATTGAGCTGGAGATCAAAGAGGAAAAGAGAAGAGGGAAGTTTTTGTTGCAAATTCCCACAATCGTGGGAATCATGCCAATTCCCATGATAGTAGGAAATATAATTTGAAAGATTATGTGAGACTCACTTAAACTTAGTTCTGAAATATAAGAAGAAAATTAAGCCTCCATAAGAGAGAGGACGAAAACCCTCTGTAGACAAGAGCCTCCTTGAGTGAAGAGCACATGAGTATTGAGGAAGGATTGAATTCAAGGATCATCATCAAGATTGAGAAAGTAGCTCATCAACATAAAAATGTCCAAATTTTGGCAAAGAAGAGAAGGAGTTTCCCTAGTCAATTTTCTATCAATTTTACTTCTTCTATTCTTTGTAAAATGGTTTATTTGAATGTTGATGATGTTGTGAGGACCATGATTGGCTAATTTAGTTTTAGGGATTGCTTTTGATATGTTTTGTTAAAACTCCTATTTTATTGAATCGAATGAAAGTTATCTTTGATGATTGTTGATTTTATTTCTATCTTACGATAAATCAAGATAGTGAGTAAGGTTATTTGTGTAGAATTACACAATGAGAGTTGGCAGTCTATAGATTTACAATCATCATATTAATTGATTAGTAGAAAAGAGATCTCGACTAAGTCAATTGATCATCCGTAGGATAGCTTAACAACTAATTAAGTTGGTAGAGTGATTGGGTAGGTTGAGAGATTGTTCAATCAAATTCATTTAATTTGATTAGGGACAATTAGTTACACCTTGAGAGAGTGTAGTATATATAATTGGATATCATAGGTGAGACATTATTCGATTAATAAAATAGGAGGGAGATAAAATAGGAAGAAAGTGATCTCTAGTCTTCAATTTCTTTATTCCAAATTTCTGCATTTTGTTTTTATCTAGTGCTCATTGTTAGCCTTTCAATTTTAATTTAATTTTCCATATTAGTTCCATTAAACAATTTCATTTCTTAAACAAGCTTTGATCTCAATTAAGTAGTGTCTAGGCATCAATTCCGGTGGGATTGATATTTGCTTTTTAACTAACTACATGTCACGACCCGTACACTTTGGTTTTTGAGGCAAAACAAGTAGAATGCTTTACATAGCTTACACTCTCAACAAGTTTTTGGCGCCATTGCCAGGAATTGCTTGTTTAGCATCCTATTTAGTTTAGACTACTTTGATTTAAGAGTTTTTTATACTTTTCCTTGTGTATTTGCAGGTACATGAACATAAGGAACATGCAAAGATCGATAAAATTTGGTAACGACAAACTATTCGATATCATAAGGCACATCAAAACATCTCAAAATAAGTAATGAGACATCTTAAGAGCTAGATGCCAAGAAGAAAAAGAAAGAAAAATGATGGAAGATAGTTATTATAGGGAGCAAAGAACTTTTGCAAATTAAAATGAGACGCAATACGGTTGAGGAAATACCAATCCTTATTTTAAAAAACTTTTGCAAATTACAATAAGATAGAGTATGGTTGAGACATCAAGACCTATTTGAATTTCAGCAAGATGAGTCTAGTTCATGGGATTCCAAATTTGATAAAATCATAAAGAAGATAACAGATATGATAGAGAACCAGAAGAAGATGTTCTCTAGCTAAGAGAAAATTCAAAAGAGACTAGAAAAGAAATTCTTTCAAGTTTTTAAAAATTATACCACTTCTATTCATAACTTGGAGACTTAAATAAGACAACTATACCATAAATTTTGTAAGTGAAGTGTGGAAGACTATCTGAGCAATATGGAATTACATCAACGAGAGCAATATAAGGCTATCACACATAGAAATGGGGTAGATCAAGAAGAACCAGGGGAAGACCATGTTGACCCTTACCTTACAGAAGACCAAGGAATTAAGAAAGAGGATGAAGAAAAGATTGAAACCCTCCCTATTATTCACCATTTCTTGATGCACCATGTGTGAAAATCAAAAAATCTTGGGTAGATGTTTATGAAAAGAACTCTATCTTTTGGATTGAAGATGATCAAGGGACATTCAATACCAATGATGTATTTAAGAATCCGAAGGATAGTAGCTCATTCAGGATAATTTATTTGTTTGAATCTTCTAAAGAACAAACAGATGAAGAACGTATGATAGCAGATGAGTTTGAAGAAGTTATGGAAGTCTCTGTTCGTGAAGTGGAACAACCAGAGGAGATGAACGTGATTCAGGAAAGAAGAGAACAACTCACCTTCGTACAGGACAAACTATTGGATTCAATGGAAGATTCAGGGACTTTCGTTATTCCTTATTTTATTGATAGTCTGTTAATCAAAAGGACATTGATGAAATTAATTGGTTTTCTCAACTTTATCAATATTTTCCTTTTGATTATTTTGCAATTTGTAGCCTATTACAGGCTATAAAACTGGTGTTGAATGAAAAAGGTATAAGCAGGCTGCTTATAATTGATCCTGGCTAAGTTTCCAAAGATAGAACGTCAAGCTACCAACATTAAAAGAAGCGCTACATGGGAGGCAACCCATGGAATTCTATTTCCTTTTGATTGTTTTTGTTTAGTTGTTTTTTTGATTTCTTAGTTATGATCATGTTTGAGTTGAGTTGGATTGATGTTTATTTTAATTTTGATTGAATTTCAACTTCTTTTTCTTTTCAAATTTCTTGCTGATAATATTATTTTGATGTGTTTATAGGTTGTGGGATCATGGATAATACATACTAAGCTTGAAAGAAGGTTTACAAGTAGAAGAATAAGTGATTCCCATGATCAAATGAATTAGAGTGATTCCCACGATCATAGGAAATCTCTCCAAAAACTTTCTGTTGAGGAAACCCACGATCATGGGAATTATGGGGAATTCCATCCAAGGAGAATTTAAGTTTCCCTCCCCTTTTCTCTTTCACTTATTGTTAAAAAATTTTCACACCTTCTCTCTCTAACCCCTGAAAACTCTCCTCCCACTCTCTAAAACTCTTCATTTTCTTCTAGATTCTTGGTATTTTCTTTGTCCCTTTTTATTAATCTTATAATCCTTTACTCTTCTCATGCATTAATCATTCAAAAATACAAAGATTTGGGTAAGATTTTTCTCTCTCTCTCTAAAAAACAAATTTACCCCTCTTCCTTAATTTTGTAGGTTTTCTTCTTACAATGGCACCAAAGAAGATAGTGGCTCAGAAACCTACTGATAAACTCCACCTTCAAGTTTCTTGTGAAGGTAATCTCGATTTAGCGGCAGCTTATCATGCTCCATTCCCAATTTTACGTGATTTCGAGACCTTAGGGCTAGAGAAATAATCACTCCTCAGTATTTTGATTTTGAATTGTTAGAAACCATAAGAGTGAGGCAGAAAATTGAGTGACTAGCAGGGAACATAAGATGGAATAGGTTCATTCGGTGTGACGTAACTATTTACCCTATGATGACCCTAGAGTTTTTCATGACTGTCCGATATAACCCTAAAATGGATTTTTTCTTGTTTAGGTTATTCAGCAATGTTTATAAATTGGATTATACTTTCATGCGTGTTCTTTTTTATTTATCAAACACTAAAATTCTAGATGATCATGATGACTTTAATGTAGATAACTACTGGAAAACTCTAACAGGTAAGGACCGTTTTGACTATAGGAATGCACCTAATTCCTTAATCCGTAATGTCAAGCATTTACTTTTGCACAAATTTATGTGTTTAAATATGTTTAATAAATCTAAAAGTAATAAATGCTCGACTAAAGAACTTTCTTTTTGTGGTGCATAGATCAAAAAATAAAAATCAATACTCCCTTTAGGATTTTTTGATCATTAGTGAGTGTTGTAAATAGAAAGAGTTCATATTTTGGAAGTCTTATGTTGTTACTACTTTGGATCTATTTAATAACTTTGATGTGGATGATGTGCGTACAACTCCACACGATATGTTTGACATATCTTATTTGAGGCACTTTGAGATTATGGAGTTTCATTTTATAAAACTCTGAAATCCTCAAAAACATACAGCAATGAGGAATAAGAGGGGCTAAGATATAGCTGCTTCTCGACCCTCCATATCTAGAGCAGTATCAGAGCCAGAGGAAGAAGAAGCAGTAAAGGAGCAACCAAGCGTATCAACAAAGTTCTACCAATTTCAACAAATCCTTGACCAGATGGCCTCCAACCAATAGCAAATGACATCCCATATTAGTGAACTCAGCACCCAAATGTAATAAGTCTACAAGAAGCAGTGCAGCTTGAAGAAGAGGTTCCTTAAATTCTGTCCGAGGAATAATTTTGAATCTCCTTCACCAACATTGTCGCCACCATCATCTCTATAAGTCATTTCTTACCTTCAACTTTTCAATTGTGTTATTTCTTTTGTTTGGTTTAACATCTTTGGTTTGTGCAATATCTTTTACTTGTGTTATGTCTTTTGTTTGGTTTAATGTCATTTGTTTAGTTTTATTTCTTTTGTTTGGTCTCATGTCATTTTTGTTTGGTTTTATGTTATTTTTGTTTGGCTTAATTTCATTTTCTTTTGTTTGGTTTAACATCATTTGTTTGTTTCAATTTATTTTGTTTGGTTTGATGTCATTTTCCCTTCTTTGATGGATGACTTGCCACATTGAGGACAATGTGATCTTTAAGTATGGGTAGGTGACATTGACTTTCTCAATTACATTTTGTGCATTTTGTTAAATAGGATGCATTTCTAGGCATATAATATTCTTTGTGTCGACAATGGAACCACACTTGAATCATTTTGATGGATATTGCCATAAGATTCTGTTATACTAGTTGGAATTAGATTGAAAACATGCTTGAACTTGGATTAGGCTTTTTAAGTAGAAAGGGACCACATTGAGTGTAGAAAAGTAGTTAGTTACATAAGCTTATTCACAAATTGACAACTGAGCAATGAGGTAGTGTAGAGATGCACATTGACTTTTCATTTGAGCCAATGTGAGGATTGAGCCATATGACTACATCTGTAGTCATTCTATTTCTTTGTTGAGTGATACTTCCTTAGGTTATTACCTTCAGAACTTACTTTGAATCGGTTTAAATCTATTAGATGCATGCTTAATAAAGATGATTAAAGCCCTTTTTGTGTTGACCCTTGGCTTAAATGATCCACCTTTGATTATCCCTCACTACCACCAATGAGTCTTAACCTTTTGTTTCTTGAAAATAACTAAAGTTTTAAACCCATTAACTTACCCATTCACAAGTTTAGGAAACTATCTAGGACTACATTAGTTAGGATCATTGTGAAATTTTTGTTATCAAGATGATTTGATGATAATCTACCTATGAATTACATTGTATATAGTGCTATTTTGATTCTTAGTTCTTCCATGTATGAAGAAAAATAAAGAAAAAAATGAAAAAGAAAAAATGGAAAAGAAAAGAAAAAGGAAGAATGATTGAGTAGCAGTAATGAGAGCAGAGTATTGGTTAAATATGTGTATCTCGAAGTATGTTTGTTTTCCCTATTTTACTTTTTTTTTACTGAATACTTATGCTTAACCCTTTTTCCTCTTTATCCACCTTAACCCTTACGACATTACAACGCTAAACAAGCTATTTTGATCTATTTATGCACATAATCATTATAGAGAAGAATTGGTGTACTAGCGAACCTATGATAGTGTAGTCTCTTATAGGAAATCTCAGCGAAACACTAACCATTAAACATTTGAGAGAAATGGGTGAAAATCCAACGTAAGATTCATTTTGAATCTATACTTATCTTTGAGTGACGATGTCAATTGTTGAGTTTGTTTATGTACACTAATGAAAAAGTAGTCATGATATGTGTGTTAACTTAATATTGGAGTTGACTAAAAATTTGAGGGATTTTATGCTTTGATCTTTATGAAAATAAAGTGATAGAATTGAGTGGTTGTATTGTTTTGCTTAAGGACAAGCAAATATTTAAATGTGGGGATGTTAATACTTATGCATTAGCCCATGCTTTTTTCTAAGTAATTGATGTGTGTTTCTTGCATAATAGTTTATGATTGTTGTATTTTAGGATTCATTTTGTGTATTTTTGTTTAATTTGATTTTCGTTGTTGTTCTTTTTCGTTTGATGTTAATTTAGGATAAGAATTGATTATTTTTATGTAGGAAGGAAGATTGAGCAACTTAGAGATTGAGTTAGAGAGATCAAAGAGGAAAAGAGAAGAAGGAAGTTTCTGTTACAAATTCCCACGATCATGATAATCATGCCAATTCCTACAATCGTGGGAAATATAATCCGAAAGATTATGTGAGACTCACTTAAACTTAGGGTTTCTGAAATATAAGAAGAGAATTAAGCCTCCACAAGAGAGAATACGAAAACCCTCTATAGAAAAGAGCGTTTTTGAGTGAAGAACACAAGTTTTGAATCTTGAGGAAGGATTGAATTCAAGGATCATCATTAAGATTGGAGAAAATCGCTCATCAACACAAAAATTTCCAAATTTTGGCAAAGAAGAGAAAGAATTTCTCTATTCAATTTTCTATCAATTTTGTTTCTTCTATTCTCTGTAAAATGGTTTATTTAAATGTTGATGATGCTATAGAGACCATGATTGGCTAATTTAGTTTTACGGATTACTTTTGATCTATTTTGTTAAAACTCCTATTTTATTGAATTTAATGAAATTTGTCTTTAATGATTGTTGATTTTATTTCTATCTAGCAATAAATTGTGAGAGTTAGTAAGTTTGTTTTTGTAGGATTATACAAAGAGAGTTAATAGCCTATAAACTTACAATCGTCACATTAATTGATTAGTTAGAAGAGAGATCTTGACTAAGTCAATTGATCACCCATAGGATAGCTTAACAACTAATTAAATTGGAGAGGTGATTAGGTAGGTTGAGAGATCGTTTAATCAACTTCAATTAATTTGATTAGGAACAATTAGTTACACCTTGAGAGGGGGTAATTAATATAATTGGATATCGTAGGTGAGACATAATTCGATTAATAAAATAAGAGGGAGACAAAATAGGGAGAAAGTGATCTCTAGCCTTTAAATTCCTGATTCCAATTTTTTACATTTTGGTTTTGTCTGTTGTTCATTGTTAGTTTTTCAATTTAATTTAATTTTCCAGATTAGTTCTATTAAACAATTTTATTTCTTAAACAAAATTTGATCTAAATTAAGTGATGTCTGGACATCAATCCCTATGGGATTGATATCCGCTTTCTAACTACAAATTACGACTCATACACTTGTGGTTCTTGAGCGTAAAATGAGTAGATTGTTTTTCATAGATTTCACTCTCAACACATTTGTAACAAGTCAAAGTATTGACTAGAAGGCATTGAGGTAGGTTGGTTTGGTCCAGCAAGTTTGGGACCTTATCGATGTTGGAGCCTAGTCCTGATTTCTCAAGATTGTGGAGTCCTCTTATTAGGAGTTAACACTTAAAATTCTCTCCACATTCTTAATGGAGAAATGATAACACAACTAAGACCGATCAAACACCATTCTATTCTGACTATAAGTGGAGATGGTTTGAATTAGTTGTCCAGAGTTCTCTGTCACAATGGGGCTTTATGACCAAAAGTTCATAGGGACAAAATGCTTACTTAGCCTTATGGATAGACTTCTCATATAGGATGTCTATCAGATAATTTTAAAAGAAGATCGAAGGCCTCATCCCTATGATACCCGACACTCAAATAAGTATATAGAGTACTAAGTCACACGTTGAGTAGGCAAGGTGACAGCTATGGTATGTATTAGCCCAATTTATCTAGCATTAGATCGAAGAGAGGAAGGTCAACATGATCTATTTCATGCTTTATGTGACAAATATTGCACTACAAATATGGGTCTTCAATAAACTACTAGTGATGCGACTGGGGGGCACCATGGCAAGACTGAACCTAGATGTAATAAAGCACATACACATAGTAAGTAAATGTAGGTGACCTATGGTTGACATCTACCGCCTGATTAGAGTCCCCAACAAGCCAGCAACATTTAGAGGAGCCACATACAACGGAGCACCCATTGTAGCCACATTCACTGTTAACCCAGACTAAAGGGATTATACAGGAGGAAGATAGTACGAAAGAGCCTAGGGTGTAGATAGCACACCGAGACTAGTAGAAGATAACTTTTCTGGAGAGACACACAGGGCAGCTCATGGGTACCCAATACACTATTCAGATACAACAAGCGAAGAATGTGGAATGGATAGGATAGCTTGAGACCTTTGTTAAATGGATGGGGAATCTACTGTTGCAAATGCCGAGCCATCAAGACATCAATTTTCAACCTTCTTCATCTGGAGCAAGTACATCATCATTAACTCCTCTACCTTTTGGGCTATAAGACCTGAGGTCCCTTCACCAACAAATATACCAGAGTTGCAACATGATTAAGGGATGCTGCAATGTGGTCTTTTCTTTTCTTTTTCTTATTATTCATATTCTTCTTATTTTCTTTCCTTTATTATTTTCTTTTTTCAAACATTAGTGTAATTGATTGAGCCCAAGTTTATTACATAAATTGGCTACACTTTTGCTATATTTAATGTACTTTTTGACTCTTAATTTATAATTTTTGTGCTTTAGTTAATCCTTTATATGAGTTCACACTTTATACAATTTGACAGTAGGTTTGTCAAAAATTGACATTGATTTCATGATAATTTTTCCAAGAAACATTGATACTGCAAATTGTCATTTGATATTGT
>JAOSBN010173073.1:0-20253 GCA_027563595.1 Erythroxylum suave | reverse complement strand
CTTTGTAGATATTGTTCAGGAATTTTTACTAACACTGAAAGTAAATATCATATAAATGAAAAAGAATTACTTGCTGTAGTTAAAAGTCTTAAAAAATTTTATTACTTTTTACTCCCAAAAAGATTTTTGTTAAGAACAGATAATACTCAGGTTAAGGCGTTTATTGAAAACAATCTCCCGAGCAGACCCGAATATAAGAGATTAATTAGATGGAAAATTTTACTTTCCGAATATAATTTTGATATTGAGATAATTAAATTTGGCAAAAATGTTTTAGCAGATTTTCTCATAAGAGATGGAAGACCATCATCTTCAGATACTAGAAGAAATTTACAAATTGGATATCCAGATATGCCATATTAAAGATAATCTTTCAGACTTTATTGATATTGCTAATCTTCCAGGACTATCTTGAGAAGTTTCCAGCCTTTTAAAAAAGGTAGTGAACTTATGCAGATGAATATAGAAAACTGTGAAGATGTTACCCTCAAGGTAACAGAATACATTGCTGGATCTTGCAATCCAAAACTCGATACAGCCATAGCAAAAGAAACACTTAAATAGATATTCCTTAAAGATATTAAAATGGATTTAAGGCCCAATCTCTCTCCTGTCCCTTCAACTACACCACAGATACTAAAAGAGATAAAAATAATCTCACCATATGTGGAACAACAACAGATAATGATGAGGGACTTATTTCATCTCTTAAATAATGAAAATCGATATATTGATTTCTCTGGAATCTACCCAAGAATTAATTATCTACAAGAATCGGACCCACAAGAGATTTGATATTGGTATGACTTTGGAGCCCTAAATTCGATATATTTATCCTACGCAAATTTTCCTAAAATAAGTCATTTACCTCAATGGATTAAAGATGGGGTTAGAGACTGCCATTTCAACAATCCCACTATCACATCAAAAGATATTTTAATATTAATATTCTTATCAGCAGGACTTGACTTTGATATAGATGGGAAATATCTGGCTTATCATTTGATACAGGCTAGAAATGCTGTTACCTTTTCGATATCTGTAAATCAGAATAAATCTAAAGATTTTATCAAATTTGAAGAAAAAGATATACACTATAGAAGAGCAATCGGGATAAGGATAGTATTACAAGGCATGGAGGCCATTTTCAAAAAAGGATTTCATAGTTATGGCGGACAAAAGACACACTCATCTGTTATGATATATCCTACGAAGACTACTCTAGTGGTAGCTCATAACTTTCTACGAACAAAGATGAAGCTACTAGAATCTGAAATAACAAAAGATTTGTTTATTTCGGAAACACCGAAAGGATACCTGTCCAGCTTGCACGAGAGCATCAAAAGAAAATAAAGATAAGATGACAACTGGAAAAGAAGATAACAATTAAAAGATAATAGCTCCAGAAGACCATATCCAGGAGACTCTAGAAGACTCTATGTGGCTAAAGGCTCTATATACGTGTCCAATGTAAAATAATAAGTCTTGTCGTCTTATGTAAAAATCTAAACAATAGTTTACTTTTTGCATATAAATATGTAAGTTAGTAAACAAGAAAGGTATCAGTTCCCGACCTCAACACATACTTTCTTCCTATAATATACCTAATGTATCAATAAACACTTTCTCTTTCTTATACTACTTCGATATCTTTCAGAACTTTATAAGAGAAAAGCTCCAAATACTTCCTTAACTTACTTCTTACGCCTGAACGTAGGAAACAAAATCAGGCTGTGCTGGGTATTACTAAAGGATCTACAGGAGAGTTACCTATAGCAATATAGGTTGGGGCCGAAAATGCTCGATAAAAGTCCTGTAGTGTGACCCGGTAATATTTTGGTCAAAGCGAAGTCAGGTACGGAAGCATGATGGACCCCTTTCCCTTAGTATTGTTCTGTCAAGATATAGAAATAGTATAGGAATTCTATTTGTCATGAACGCCGAACCCTTTGGAGAGCATTAGCTCTTTTGAATTTATCTACTGAAGAAAACATAGATATCTTGATAAATGGATAATGTCTCAATATCAGGCCGAAATAGAAAATAATCAAGATATAGGTACTAGACGACCTGATTATAAACCAATAATGTATTTCATCTTAAAACAAATGCAAATTTTAGAATATATTAAAAACTCTAGATATGGAAGAAAGACTGTAATAGATTTTCACTTTGAAAAAGAATTAGAAAGAGATTTATTAAATCTTAAGTTGGAGAAAAATACAGTGACCTACGAACCCCCCCGTTTTCAAAGGATAACATCTTCATATACTATGAGGCACTCCAAAAATGTTGATAATATATATATATATATTAAAAATAACATACATTCAATTATATTTTTATGTTGCATTAATTATTTATTAAAAAATCCTTGAATTATTATCTAAAAATCTAAACAAAGTAATATTTATATAAATCAAAATGAGTCAAACTCTTAGTTTATAAACATTCACGTTACTAAAGTAATCTTTTAAAAGATAAATCATTTTTTCTACATAATGTTAAAAATCGTATAATTTTTAAAAATTTTACAGTTTATATTACTTAAGGATATATATATTTAAAACTTTTTTTAATCTTTCTCATTATTGATAATAAAAAACATCAGAACTTGTCGTTTTAGTTAGAATGACATCATACTTTTTTTGATTTGTTGTCACTTTTTTCTTATCAGTTACCAGTTTCGGACACGAAATTTATATGTTCTTCTAGAGAAAAACAACTTCTGTCAATTAATATTGTTGATTTATTATTCTAACCTCCTCACTTTAAAACTTTTTCTATTTTAACTACACAGCTCCATCTTCAAACATTTAAAAGATCCTAAATATAAATGTTTGTGTTTATACCGAAAAATGGGTTCGGCCCTTTTTTATTGTTTTGGACCGAAAAATCCGAAACCCAATGAAAGCCCATGATTTGAAGTTCAAAAAAAAGCCACTGACCCTGGCCCAAGAAGGACGTAGTAGAATTGGAGTTGAATTGGGAGTCTAGGAGTCCAAGATAAAGAGGAGATAAGGTGATAAAGATGATGACAGTAGCCCAAACTCTATCTGTATCGGATAAGATAAGGTTTTATCTAAATTTTATCTTTATCTAGTGGGATAAAACTTTATCAAGATTACAAGTTTGAATTGGAGTAGGACACTCATCACTGTTGGCTCTAAATAGAAGTTTTGAAGCGGGAAAAAGATCCAACCTCTAACATATCAAAAGCCTGGCATCCCAGCAAATCTTTGAACCTATTAGCTCATTTCTTTTTGGCAATCCTTTATTTTCATTGGCCTAGTCCTTTCCTTTTCAATTGTTCTCAGCAAAATTTCAATTTCTTAGTCATTGCGTTTTGTCAATTTGTTTACCAATAAAGCAAAGTTCTTTCTGTTAGTCATTTTTCATTTCAGTTTAGATTACGAGGCACAATCTTTTTCCTTATTTCTTTAGTTTGAAAACACTTTAAATTCCTGGCACGTTCGCAAACTGAAACAAAGGGCTACGTGTTGTCCTTTAGTCAAAATAAAGGCCAAACATATTTTTGGCATGCTCGGTGGGACCCATGCAATGTCGAAAATAAGATCTAGTAAGAGTACTGACGTTTCACTCAATGGATATGATGATATGGAAAACGATGCAACAGTAATGCAGGAAGACCAACCTTAACCCATTAAGTTAAGTTAAGCAAGCAACATTGAGATCCTTTTAACAAAAGTTCTAGAAGCCATAGAAAAATCAACAGCTGAAACATGCACTCCGTTGAACACCATAGGGAGTAATCAGAAAGAGATTTTGGCTGCAGTCATTGGATTTGCCATGTCAGAGAAAGACAAAGGCATAGGCAGAGGAGAGTCAAGCAACACATCGCGTCAGGCTGAATCGCAGGCCAGCAAGCTACCAGTGGCCGCGGAAAATCAGCTAGTGGCGCTCACGATCACTCTAACTGGAGGTGAAGGGTCACTACCCAAGGCAGCCAACTTGGGAGAAACTTCTTCCGTGAAGGTGCTCAAGGGGCAATCCAACAGGATTGACAACCCCAACAAGGAGAAACAACTAGTGACCACTTACTAGCCACTGCACAGAAGGGATTAGACACTGAGTGCTGCTATGCCTCTGGTGTCCATCAACCACAAGACCCCTGTTTAGTTCCACAACCACACTGAACCAGCGACTCAACCTCACCTCTGTGAAGAGGGAATGAGCTCAGGGGGTAATGGGAGTCTGGTGACCAACTAGATGCAAGCACTTCTAAGGAGTACAAGTCACCAGGCTATTCAGTAGCTGGTCACCATGAGCCAAGCAATGCACGGGCAGAATACTCAGGTGATCGATTATGTTACCAGGGATGCACTTTGCGAGATCGCCCAAGAGTTGTATGGCCTTGGGTTCAATCAGATTGCTTAACCCAAATTTAGGAAACCTTACTCTGAATTCATAGACAGAGCAACCTTTCCCAGGGGTGTAAAAATTTCAGAGTTTACATTGTTTTCTAGAGAAGACGAGCAGTCTACCATTGAGCACATACTGAGGTTCACCACTTAATGCTCGGAATTTTCCAGCTATGACAACTACCAGTATCTGCTGTTGAAATTGTTCCCAAATTTGTTAACTGGAGCCGCTTTCTCTTGGTACGTGTCACTGCCAAGGGACTCCATGTTCGACTGGGCAGATATGACAAGAGTTTTCCATGCTCAATTTTACAAAAGTGAGCTCGAAGTCAGTATCGCGGATTTGTCCAGGCTTACTCAACGTGCTGGAGAGAAGGTGGATAACTTCAATGCCAAGTTAAAAAAGACGAGAAACAAGTGCAAGATCAATATTCCAGAGACTGAGTTTGTGAAGATGGCAAAAAAAGGTTTGGACCTGGAGCTGAGGAAAAAGTTTCAACGGATGGATTTTAGAGACTTTTTTTGAGTTGGCCATAAAGGTGACAAAATACGAAGAACTGCTCAAAGAGGATAGTAATTTGAAAAAACAGGCCATGGGGACTTATTTCAAGGAAGTCCATAACGTTGAAGTGGAAGTTGCTATAGCTACCGTATCTGATATTGGAAGCATAGTATGCCCACACCTGGCAAAGATGCCTCCTGGAATGCAACAAAACAGCGATAAGAGGGGGAACATGTGGACCTTTGATGTAAGTAAAACGTCAGAAATTTTTGACTATCTCATGAAAATTGATTTTATTTCTTCGCCGGAAGATCACGTTTTGCCTACCAAGTAGGAGATGAAGGCTAAAGACTATTGCAAATATCATAACACATGGACTCATTCTACCAATATGTGATGGGCCTTCAGGAATGTGATTCAGGATCGCATCAACAGAAAAATCCTCAAATTCCAAGAAGAAACAATGCTCATTAACAAGAATCCATTCCCGTTGGGGTCAATGAATGTAGCAAGTATTGATATGAGAAGTTGGCTCAACCGAAAAAGGAGGCAAGAGCATACGAATCAAGTGTGGAGGCCTAAAGGATGGAACATTTGGAAAAGGAAAGACGGCCTCACCATTGCTTCTAAAAGCCAAGGGAGAGTCAGTGTATTAGAGAGGATCGGTAACCGGATCACCAGAAATAACAACGAAGCCAGTGCCCAGGTAGCCATCAGCCCCAGTGGTCACCTGAAATTTGAGAAGCCATCGATGCCCAAGAAAGCTGGTGAGTGGATTCGGGTGGAAAGCAGAAGGAATGATAAAAAGGAAATACTTACTGCTGCTCAGAAGAATGCAAAAACAAAGAAAAGAAGGTTAAAGCGCAAGAAGTTGGCCGAGAGGCTATTCTGGGAAAAAGAAGAACTGGAAACAAAACTTTAGGTTTAGATCATGGCTCACTTGGTGGAGAAACAACAGTTGTTTGACAAAGGGAAGAAGTCGGCCAACATGACCAAGCAAATGGTTGAGCACTGTGAAGGAGGAATTCTGAGGAACAAATTCAAAAGAAAGGTCATAGAGGATGGTGGTATTGAGGATCAGGAAGAAAGTTACTTCAACGTCGGTGATGTCCCTCTTTATTACTTGGGAGCTGCTTCAGTGTTACTACCAGCTATTTTTTGCCATGTCGATCCTGATGACGAGCAAAAAGATAGGCCGAGAGATGAAGAAAAAGTTTTGACTGCAGAAGAAGAACAAAGTCCAGTGGAGAAATTCTCAGAGGAAACGCAGGACACCGAGGAGAGCAAAGCTTTGATGTTCGACAAGCTGTTGATAGTGAATCACATTAAACCATTGTACATATGGGCTTGCGTCAATGGAAAGCCACTGAGCAGAGTTTTGGTGGACAATGTAGCAACTGTAAATGTGATTCCCTTCAAAGTGCTATTAGGACTTGGGAAAAAAGAAGATATCATTGCTACAGACCTAATGGTAACTGAGGTGACCGGGGACGTGGCAAGAACAATGGGAGTAGTTCCACTACAAATAACAGTAGGGAGTAAGATGTGTTTGTCTACTTTCTTCGTAATCAACATTAACGCAAGTTACAAGTTGCTTCTAGGCAGAGATTGGATTCACGCAAACATATGTGTGTCGTCCTCTCTTTACCAGTTCTTATTATTTTGGCATGGCGACAATGTGGAATTGGTTAAGGCAGATAATAATCCTTTCAGTATTGAAGTCAATTTCGTGGATGCCTGCTATTACCAAAGAGACATCACACCAATTACCTTTGAAGGATTGAACAAAGAAGGCAGGCCAAAGCTGATGAAGTTTGCCAAGGACAAGCATTTGCTACTCCAAGCAATCGGTGCCAGTGAGAAGAATAAAAGCATTAGGCCTCTTAGGCCGATGGAAGGAGACGATGGCTAGTCAAGCCAATGATAGCTCAAGGAAATAAAAAAGGGTGGCCAGTGGTTGCAAAGGTCACCTAAGAAACAATTTTGCAGCAGGCCAAGAAACAACTAGTGGTTAACTATAAAGTCGGGATGTTCAGGAAAGAGTTAGTTTATGAAGGAGAAATCCCAAAAATAGTAATAGATGAAATAAATCTGGAAGAGCTACAAGTCGCGCCACCCAAAATGGAAGATGAGAGACTCCAAGTGAAGGACCCTTTGGAAGAAATCAACTTGAATACTACCGAGGATCCTAAAGTGACATACATCAGTGACCTTGTTAGTAAGGAATTACGCGAGGAGATAATTAAGCTACATCACGAGTATAAAGACTATTTTGCATGGGATTACAAGGATATGCTAGGGTTAATTCGGAGTTTAGTGGAACACCGACTGCCCATCAAGCCTGAATTTCATCCTTTTCAACAATCGCCCAGGAGAATGTCCAAGGAAGTAGAGATAAAGGTAAAAGAAGAAATAAAGAGGCTTCTTAAAGTAGGCTTTATTAGACCAGCTAAGTATACCTTGGTTGGCAAATATAGTCCCTGTAGTCAAAAAGAATGGGAAAATTAGAGTGTGTGTAGATTTCCGGGACTTAAATGCCACCATGCCCAAGGACATATATGTAATGCCGGTTAGTGACATGCTTATTGATGCCACGGTCAACCATGAAATATTAACATTTTGAGAATGTTTTGCTGGTTATAATCAGATCAAAATCGTCGAGAATGATATTCACAAGACAGCGTTCCGGTGTCCAGGGGCAATTGGTACATTCAAATGGGTTATGTTGTCTTTTGGGTTCAAGAATGTAGGAACAACTTATCAAAGAGCCATGAACCTCATTTTCCACGATATCATTGGAAAAATTGTTGAGGTCTACATCGATGACGTAGTTATCAAGTCTAAAACAGGTTGACATGTAGAGCATCTCAGGTAGGGATTCGAAAGACTGAGGAGACACCAACTCAAGCTCAATCCGCTAAAGTGTGCCTTCAGAGTCAAAATTAGAAATTTTCTTGGATTCCTAGTCCATCAAAGGGGCGTGGAGGTCGATGAAAATAGGGCTAAAGTTATTGCGTAAGTAGAGCCTCCTAAAAGCAAAAAGGAGCTGCAAAGGTTTCTGGGTCAGATTAATTACTTAAGGAGATTTATCTCTAACTAGGCAGGCAAGACAAAGGTCTTTTTAGAACTGTTCAAACTAAAGAAAGAAGAGGAGTTTCTATAAGAATACAGAAACCAGCAAGCATTTGATAAGATAAAGGAATATTTGTCTTCTCCACCAGTGCTTATGCCGCCAAGGAAAGACCATCCCCTTCGTTTATACTTAGCAGCGTCAGAAACCTCAATCAGTTGCGTTTTAGCTCAGAACATCACTAAATGTAATGAACAAGCTATTTATTATTTGAGTAGGATCCTCAAAGATGCTGAAGTTAGATATTCTCCAATTGAAAAAGTATGTTCGACCTTATATTTTGCGTGCACTAAGATAAGGCACTACATGATGGAAAATTTGGTGTTTGTGGTGTCCAACGCTGATGTGATCAAGTACATGTTGACAAGGCTGATTATCACTGGGAGAATAGGGAAATGGGCTATTGCGCTCTAACCAAATTTACTATCTAGTTCCTACCTCAGAAATCTATGAAAGGGCAAGCTATCGCAAATTTTCTGGCTGACCATCTGATTATAGAAGTCCCTGACAATGAGGAACATGACCTAAACGTGTTCTATATAGAAAGGGCCCCGTGGATTTTAAAGTTTGATGGATCTAGCACAACTAATACCGCTGGGGCAGGAGTTATTATCATATCCCCAGCAGGTATCAAAACTACACTCTCTTTCAATCTCAACTTTCTATGCACAAACAATCAAACTGAGTATGCCGCTCTAATAATTAGGTTGGAGATCCTTAAAGAATTCGGTGCCAAAGACTTAGCCATTTATGGGGATTTGCAACTGGTCATCAGACAACTAAATGGTGAATATAAGTGCAGTAGTTTCTCTTTGGCACCATATTTCACTACTGCAGTTTAGTTGTTAGACGATTTTGAGTGCGTAGATTTATTCTATGTTCCACGAGAAGACAATTGGCAAGCGGATTCGATGGCTAGGATGGCCTCGAAAGTGAAAATGTTCGATGAGTTGATGCATAAGTTTGCCCTTATCCAGAAGAAAAATAATCCTTCCATTGAAGGGTGAGGGAAGCCGGTGGATGTGTTTAACACTAATGTAGAGTGCGTTGGTGACTGGAGAAGCTCTATCAGAGAGTATTTAGAAAACTAGAAAGGAAGGACACCCTATAGAATCAAGATGTAGGGGCTGAATTATCTTTTAGTGGAAGGCACTCTGTACAGGAAAAGTGCCAATGGCCTCTTCTTTAGATGTTTAGGCCCGGTGGAGTCAATGAAAGTTTTGAAACAAGTTCATGAAGGTGTGTGCGGCGCTTATCAATCTGGAGAGAAAATGCATTGGTTGATTCATAGACATGGTTACTACTAGCCTCGCATGTTCGATGACTATTTCAGGTATGCTAAGGGCTGTAAGCAGTGTCAGAGACATGGGAAAATCAAGAGACTACCAGCCACAGAATTGACAAGTATAATCAAGCCTTGGCCTTTCCGTGGGTGGGCCATTGACCTAATTGGAAAAATTTACCCAGCATCATCTAAAGGCCATTCTTATATCATAGTGGCTACAGATTTTTTCACCAAGCGGGTGGAGGCTCTACCAATGAAGAAAGTCGAGCAAAAAGAAGTCATTCAATTTATCAAGGAAAATTTGATCCACAAGTTTGGGATTCTCGAGTCAATTACCACTGACCAAGAGACAATGTTCCATGGAGAATTAGTCAGGGAATTTGCAGAGGATTACAGTATTAAGTTACTAAGGTCAACTCCTTATTATCCTCAAGGAAATGGACAAGCCAAGGCTTCAAATAAGGTCATAATCAACATTCTATAGAAGATGATGGAGGATAATCCTATGGACTGGCACAACCTTCTCTCCGAGACTCCATGGGCATACAAGACATCGAAACGTAGCGTGACTAGGGTGAGCCCATTTTATTGACTTTTGTACATGATTTTGTATTACCTATGGAGGAAGTGGTGCCCTCTTTAAGGGCGTGGCAAAATAATTTGACGCCATAGGACTACTCACAAGCCATAATGATGGAGCTAGAGGAGTTGGACCACATGAGAATGGATGCCCTCAATAAGATGGTTCTATAGAAAAAGAAGGTGGCTAAAACCTATAATAAGAAAGTAAGAAGAAAGAATTTTGATGAAGACGATTTGGTCTGGAAGTTGGTACTGCCTATTGGAAGTAAAAATCGGGTGTATGGGAAATGGTCAGTAAACTGGGCAGGGCCATTCAAAGTCCATAAGGTGTTACTTGGGAATGCCTACTGGTTATTAAGTCTATCTGGAGAAACTTACAGCAAGTACATCAATAGCAAATACTCAAAGAGATATTATCCCACTACGTGGGAATATTTTCAGAAGGAGTAGGATTTAAATGGTCGTATCAATGGGTAGCCACTGATCAAAATTTTGTGAAGTAGGCTACCCAAATTTGTGTAAGAGCAACTGGCTCAGTGTCAAGTAAATGGAATAAAGTTTTGGCTCATCATTCAGTTATCGCAAATGCGAACTTAATAGTACAAAGCCAAATGTTAAAAGCCTTCCAAAATAAGCCGGTTATAAAGCAGGCTATACAAGTAATCCACTACTATTCCGTAGGAAGGATTATTGGGTGTGCCTGATCTCATCCCACTAAAGTAGGCAATCATGTATGGTTCACTAAGCTCCCCTCAAACTAAAAAAACAGGCCACAATAGAAGGATAAAGCTTCTTCAGCTCCTCGCCACTTTCGGTGGCCTCTTATTTTTTCACTTTTAAGGCTTCCTTCTTACCTACCAAGGAGACCCAACGTCCAAACATTTCTTGCTGGGTAGCAATAACCTTCCCTTGAAGTTCTTCGATCTCCTCCTCCCAAGCCTTTATCTGAGCGACTTGATTGTTGACCTCCAGCTTATACTGCTTGATGTCCTCTGAGAGGGTGTCCACTGCTTTCTTTTAGAGGCCATAGGAAGTGTTCAAATCTTGAAAGTGACCCATTTGGCGATTGGCATCTTCCCTCTGGCTAGAGGAAGCTGAAAACTGGGCCCTTAGGTTACTAATCCTGCCCTTCAAAGAGTTCAACACCACTTTCTTGGTGAGCAAAAGATCTGAAGACAGTAGAACCTCCATAGCCTGAAGAGACTCCTGTACAGTGGCTTCATCCAAGGAGTCAAAGTCAGAAGAGAAGAAAGCCCTCACCCTTTCCTTAGCAGCAGCTGCTTCCTCTGGAGACACCACAATAGGGGCCGCGGAAGGAGGATAAAAAACACTTAAGTCCATTGCGGCCAAGGGATCCTCCCAAGAGAGCTCTTCCTCCAGTGCAACACTAATGGAAGCCAGAGCCTGCAAAGAGTAAAGACAAGTCAATAAGGATGTTACTAGTATAAAGGAAGAAGGAGGTTGGCAATGCAAAATCCATATCGTCTTGGGAGAGGAAGCATGGTCACTGGCTGTTTCGGTGTCCATGATATTCTCGGTGACCACAAGCTCGGTGTCTTGTTGGTCACCAGCAACTTCTAAACTCTAGGTGGCCTTATGGAAGCTCAAGACTTCCTCCTCCTCGCCTGCCCCCTCAGAGCCTTCATCACTGGTGACCTCCAGGGTACCAGTGACTGCTGTAAATTTTGGCTGATCAGCTAGTCTTCCAGACCTGTGGGAGCCAGCAGAAGCAGTTTTCTTCTTGTCTAGTGTCTTCTTAACTTTGATACTGGAGGAGACTTTGGGCTGCTTGGGTGTTTTCTCACCTGAGGGAGCTACGAACCAAAGATAAAATTAGAAGGAAATAAAAACAGGAAGAGATGAAGAGAGACGGTGATTACCTTGATCAGCCTTTCGAACCTTGCTTTTGGTGGAGGCCGTGGACGACTTGCCTTTGGAAGCTGGCAGCGAGAGCATACCTGAGCGTAAAAGGGAAATCAAACATCGGTACTAGACAAGTAAAGAGGAAGGTCAAAAAATTACTAGACATACCTTGACCAGGAAGGGAAAGAATGAAGGTTTGGGAAATATTTTGCAATCGGGAATCGAAGGAATTGGTCTTCAAGATTGGATCCCTTTCAACACAGATGATCGGCCTGACTTCGGTGTCTGACAGCTTCTCCTATTGCCTCTCAATAAGCTCTTTGATTTCAGCCTCGGATAAAGAGACCCTAATACCATCAGGCTTGGAGAGACGCTGGATAGCGTCTGGACAGCCCTGAGTCAAACCAAATTGTAGGCATGTAGATTTCGCAACAGACCCCCAGCTACTTGTCACCTCCTTTCAGCATAGCAGAAGTGCCAGTCAAAAGATGCCTAGCTTCACAAACTAGGCGCCATTCCTTTTCATACTTCTCGGGCAGACCAGACACATACCACTGTAAAGGCACCTGGAGGACATCCTATTCCTCACCATGGTCAAAAAGAAACATAGGAGGGGCACCCTGTCCCCTCAAGTTTAGAAAATACCTCACTACCTTTTCTTGAGGTAAAGGACAGGGGCAATAAGAAGCTACAATCCCAGGGGCAACTTCATTCCTCCAAATAGCAGTAGAAGAGTGTAGAGCTGGAAAGTATAAAAGGAGCCACAGCTGGAGAAGTCAAGCAGACGAAGGAAGCTCCTTGAATGGCTCCAAGGTAACAGCCACGTACAGTCTCTGATAACAGTGACCAAGGAAAATGTCGGCTAAGGACACCTGTTGACCCTGGTGTAGTGCAAGGGCCAGGTTCCTAGTCTCTTTGGTAAGTCTCTTGGGCGGGGAACAAGTAATGTACTTGGTGACCAATTACCACATCAAAGCCAAGTTTTGACCTGGCAGGTCCAAGTCTTTGGCTTGTCTCACTACCTACAGGAGAGAAAAATGTGTAATTAGAAATGCTAGAGAGTAGAGGAAAAGCAGGCAGTAACCAAGTTAGGAGACACTCACCCCACTAAAGGAAGAAGCGGTGGGCAGAGAAACCAGTGCATCTTCCAAAAAGCTATCTTCTTCTGAGATGATAACAGAAGCAACCTCCTCTCCCCGTAAAGGTAGGCCAGTAATCGCCACTACATCTCGTAAGGTCAGCTACATCGGACCATGGGAAAAAGGAAAGAATTACAGCCATAACTCCAGAAACATAAGGTTCTCATGACCAGGTCCCTGTTTAAATACTGTTGGTGTAGGGACAGCTCAATGAGATCAGCAACACCAGCCTACATCCAGCGACTCTCAAAGTGTGGCTAAAAGGTGGCCACCTAAGCTCCATACTCTAACGTGTTTGGGATCCACGTCCTCTATTTACCAGGCGCGGCGAAGGAATTGTGGCGGAGAAGAAGGGTTTCTCCCTTAAGTTGGGGAAAGGGCATGCCCAGAGGAATTGGAGAGGACGGAGAAACAGTCAGGCACTACTGGGAGTCACCTTGAACAACTAAAGATGTTTAGACCAAAGGAAATTTTGAAGGGTAAAGGAACACAAAAAGAGAGGTCTATACCTACTCGGTGACCATGTCTATTGATCCAGGAAAAGCTAGAGGGACTTCTGAGTCTGCAATACAGAAATGGTAGGTCAGTTTCTGAAGAAATTTTGGCAGAGTTTCCCCTGTAATTGGGAGTTCCCAAAATCACCTTTTGAGCAAACACACTCCTAAAACACACCTCAGTACTCACTATACCAACCAAACAACAATTCCCAAACTTCAAATTTCAGAGACACCCGAAACCTTAGAGGTCACTGGCAACTCTCCAGGTCACCAGAAATCGCAGTAGTCACTAGAAAATACAATGGTCACCTAAAATCAAAATGATGGAGTTCGAGAAGACTCATACCTGACATCCTGTCAAGTGATTTGTCGAGCTTTCGATGGTAGAAAGAAGAAACATGATGGTGTTTCTAGAAAAGGACACGGTTTGTTAGAGTTAGCAAAAGTCGTATAAATGAAGAAGAGGTAAAGAAAGCATAGGCTTACCAGTGGTCGTCGATGGCGGCAGAACTCCTTGAGACGACTGGGCTTCAACGATGTTGAAAAGTGAAATGCGTAAGGATAGCGTGACGGTGGTAACAATGGCAGAATAGTAGGTGTGCTAGTCTAAGAGGAGAAGAAGCTTTTGGGGGAAAGTTTTTGAAAACCGTTTATTTGGGTGGTTAGTGAAGAACAAGGAGTGGCCCTTAAATATCAACGAAACTAGAGTCTTTTGAGAGCTAAAGAGTTTGTGTTTTAAAAGAGAGCATCGAATGTCTTTTGAGAGCTAAGGAGTTTGTGTTTTAAAAGAGAGCATCGAATGTGTTCTGCCTTAGGCTTGATGTTTGGCACGGTATTTTGTCAAAGAGCCTTTTGAAGTTTCGATGTCCATGTCCATTCGATGACGTATTTCCGAATGGCCATTATAGGGATCTACGTGAGTTATTACCAATCATAGGTGGCGGACCTTTGGATATAATCTCTTGAGGAATTGAAGCAGACAAAGCATGCAAAGGGTAATCGGCAAAGGCATTGACCAGATAGTTAAGGGCCACCATAGGGGTTATACTTCTAAGCCCAATGGTGCAGGGGGTAAATGTTTACACTGAAAAATGGGCCTATTTTTACTGTTTTGGGCCTAAAACCCAAAACCCAAAGAAAGCTCATGTTTTGAAGTCTAAAAAAAAAGCCATTGACCCTGGCCCACTAGATTTCAGCATCCAGTAGAGAAGGACATAGTAGAGTTGGAGTTGAATTAGGAGTCTAGGAGTCCAAGATATAGAGGAGATAAGGTGATAAAGATGATAGACACTAGCCCAAACTCCATCTCTAACGCATAAGATAAGGTTTTATCCTTATCTAGTGGGATAAAACTTTATCAAGATTATAAGTTTGAATTGGAGTAGGAAACTCATCATCATTGGCTATAAATAAAAGTTTTGAAGCGGGAAAAGGATCCAACCTCTGACATATCAAAAGCCTGGCATCCCAGCAAATGTTTGAACCTATTAGCTTATTTCTTTTTCGACAATCCTTTATTTTCATTAGCCTAGCCCTTTCCTTTTCAATTGTTCTCAACAAAATTTCAATTTTTTAGTCATTGCGTTTTGCCGATTTGTTTACCGATAAAACAAAGTTCTTTCTGTTAGATTTTTGTCCCTTTCTAGCAATACACAGTTGTTTTTTATTTCAGTTTAGATTACGAGACGTAATCTTTTTCCTTATTTCTTTAGTTTGGAAACACTTTAAATTCCTGGAACGCTCGCAAACTGAAGCAAAGGTCTATTTGTTGTCCTTTAGTCAAAATAAAGGCCAAACAGTTTGTTCTTTTGATAAAATAGAATATCGTCAAAATATTTTGTAAAAATATGATGGTTTTTTTAAAACGAATCTAATATAAAAATTAAATAAAATTGACTATAAAATGAATCATAATAATTCTCCTATTAATTACAACGACTGAATATATTTTTAATCCCAAAGTCAAAGGTGACTCAATTGCATTTCAATTACTCAATTTCTTTGAAATACTTAAAGATAAGTGTTTACATCGAATTTAGATCTTAAAAAGTTACCTTACTTTAGGAAATAACATTTAAACTCTTTAAGATTGATAATCATTTAAGCAGATGTACAAAGTAAAACGTTTGAATTCACTCTAGGCAAAAAGTGGTCATAATATATAGAACCACATCTTTCTACGGCTGGCCTTTTCCTTTCTTTAGGGTTGACATTAGCTTCCCCAATATGCATGTAGGGAACTAAGATCAATAAGAATATAATAAACCTATCTTACAAATGTACCCAATTCTCATAAAGCAACACCAATTCAGTCTCTTTGTAAGCTTCCTTTTGTTTATAGCATTCCTGATCCTAGTCATAGCTTTAAAGATGCCAAAATCTGCCTCTAGGACCACCAAAGCTGCCAATTATTGGCAACCTACAAACACTTGCTGCTGATAATCTACCACGACGTCAGTTGAGAGCCTTAGCCAAGAAATATGGACCCTTTATGTACCCTCAACTCGGAGAAGTGCACAGTATAGTAATATCTTCACCCAAAATATTAGAGCATATCATAAGAAAATAAGATGCTATATTTGCTAATGGGCCACTTGCGTGTGCAACAAATATTTTATCATGGCTCGGACATAGCCTTTTCACCGTAAAGAGAATATTTGATGCGGAGTTAAAGGATAAAAGATCTATTTATTTATTTAATTATTGTGTTTTTACCTTTATTAGGACTACAATGACGTTTTTATCCTTGTTATTAGGTTTTAGGTCATTATAACTCATATAAATACTTTTTTATTATATTATAGAAATTTTTTTTGCCTATTTTCAATCAAAATACTCTATTTCTTTTAAGGCTTTCGTCTACCTTTTGAGTTCTTTGTAGATCTTGGATTAGATCTGCTTTTGTTGTATTTTTGGATTAGTACTGTGTTTTTGTGCTGCGTCAGGTGATATCAGATCCTTGAAAAACCCAAAATTTGTTCGTCTGACAATGGCCAACACCAATGAAGACGTTCGTGGGTTACCCAAAGTTTAAGAGTCAATTCGCAATATGAAACGTCAGTTGGTATTGATTCAGGACCAGTTGTAAGGAGATAATACAAAAGGAATTGAGGAACCAGTTGTTAGGGAAGGTGACCCTACTAAGCATCCTCTGATTCAAAATCTCACACCATGGAATCATGAAAATAGTTCTAATGATGAGGAAGAAGTCATCCAGCCAAGACAGAGAGGAGACTATGAATATAAACTTATGGTAGATATCCCATCTTTTAGCGGAGATCTAGATATTGAAGTCTTTCTTGATTGGTTAGCAAAGGTAGAGAGATTCTTCGATTATACGAAGATTCGAGAGGATAGGAAGTGAAGTTGGTAGCCTACCATCTAAAAGGGGGAGCTTCTGTATAGTGGGAGCAGTTGTGGGAGTCAAGAAGGAGAGAAGGGCCGAATTTGGTTTCTTCGTGGAGGAGGATGAAGCAATTGTTTAAAGGGAGATTCTTACCACTAGATTATGAGCAGTATATTTTCGACGGGCATCAGCAGTGTCATCAAGGCAGACTGAATGTCCATGAATATATATAAGAGTTTTTGAGGTTGGCAGCCTACAACCAATTGTTTGAATCTCAACCTCAACAAGCCTCATGCTACTTGAGAGGGTTGAGATCGAATATAAGGGAGAAGATAGGAATCCAGATGGTGCTTACAGTGCAAGATGTAAGAAATTTAGCTTTGAAAGTTGAATCTATATTGAATGAGAAGCAACGGGAATTTAAGTGCTATACAGGTGAGAAGAGTCTAGCAGATAAAGGAAAGGAGGTGGTTACTATAACCCCTAATATGAGTAGAGGTGGCAAGGCAACCACTAATGGTGGAAGTTCAAACAAAGTAGCTCCATCAACTCCCAGACTTGCCTATCCGTATACTAAACTGGCTCCATCAAAGTGTTATAGGTGCGGCAAGCCAGGACACAAATCTAATGTGTGTTTAAAAAGGAGAGCAGTAAACATGGTGGAAAAACAAGAAGAAGAAGATGAAAGAGAAGTGCGTGGGCCCGAAGGTGATGGTTGGCAACACTAGGGAGAAGAGGATGAGGAGACGTATGTGTGTATTGTCAAAAGACTGATGATATCCCGCAAAGAACATAATGATTCGCAAAGACATAAGCTCTTTCATACTAGGTATTTAGTGCTAGGGAATTTATGTGAATTGATCATTGATTGAGGGAGTCTAGAAAATATTATAAGTGTAACTACTATGAAGAAGTCAAAGTTGACTACCGAGCCACATCCAGATCCTTATAGCATTAGGTGGATTAAGGAGGTTGGATAGATTCTAGTTAAAGAATGGCGTAAGGTGACTTTTTTTATTGGAAAGTATCAGGATGAGCACTAATGTGTCGTAGTAGAGACGGATGCATATCAGATCCTGTTAGGGAGACAATGGAATTTTGATGTAGATATGATGCATTCGGGAAGAAAAATACATACCATTTTGTAAAAGATAGTGTAAAGTATACTTTAGTACCTATCAGTGGTGCGAAGTCTCGTAGAAAGATATAGAAGTCTTTGTTACAGCTAGAGAATAATCGAGGCAAATTTATTGGTGATATAAAGGAAACAAAAAAGGTGCATTTTTTATTGGTTAAAAGGGAAGAGCTAGTAGAAAGCAAGCCCAAGCCTATGGTACATCAAGATGTGCAATCTATATTGGAAGAGTTAACAGATGAGACTCTAGAGGACTTATTAGAAGGATTACCAACTATGAACAATATCTAACACCATATTGACTTAGTTCTAGGAGCTAGCTTACCTAATCTGCCTCATTACAGGATGAGCCTAAAAGAGAATAAGATTCTATGAGAGAAAGTAGAGGAATTAAAGGCCATATTTTGGAGATTATGAATCCATGTGTAGTGTTAGCATTACTTACGCCAAAGAAGGACGTGAGTTGGCAGTAGAGTGATCAACAAAATCACTATTGGCTATAAAATTTCCATTCTGACACTTAATGATATGTTGGATCAGCTGAGTGGAGCCATTATTTTCTCTAAAATTGATCTTCGGAATGGATACCATTAAATAAGAATAAGGCCTAGAGATGAGTGGAAAACAACCTTCAAGACAAGGGATGACTTATATGAGTGGTTGGTGATGCCTTTAGGATTATCCAACGCACTTAGCACTTTTATGCGTCTTATGAACCACTTGTTGTGACCTTCATCAGTAAATTCGTGGTTGTTTATTTTGATGATATTCTTATCTATAGTAGATCTATTGAAGAGCATGTGTGGCATTTCTCTTAAGGTTTTTTCTACCTTTTCAGTTCTTTGTAGATTTTGGATTAGATTTTCTTTATTGTATTCTTGGATTAGAGTATTGCGTCAATATTTAAGGCAAGTGTGGAAAATTTTCGTAACGGAGATGCTAAGCTCAAAATGTGAGAAATTGTTCAACTCAATGAGATAAGAACTCTGAAAGCTCATTAAAAGTATTGCTTCTAGTGACGGCTCACTAGTGAACTTCAATAACATGCTGCATACTTTAGTTTTTAACATCATTGAAAGATCGTTGTTCTCCAATTTAGGAAAGGAGTTAGCACTTAAACCTCTTGTTAATGTGATCATGAGGGTGTTGGGAAATTTTTATTGATGTTAATCCAGATTTGTTATTATTTTTGTTACCATTACTTAGTAACTTTGATTGTTGTTGCTCGTTTGTTATGGTTTTGTGGAGTCATTAGATAAGTTTAGTTAACCAAGTTCCTAGAAAGTTTAATAGTAGTGGTTCTTTAAGGTAGCTTAAAACTTGGAGTTGCAGTTAATGAGTCATACTGTATTTAAACAAGTTTTCTATTGAATGAAGTGTGGAAGACAATTTTTTTTTTACTTTGTCCTCTAAACACCTTTTCTCTTCTTTTTTTGCTGCATATCAGTGGTATCAGAGCTGGTATCCTAAGCTGCAACTCTGACATTGACTTTTAGTGTGCATCAGTGATTGAGCCCAAGTTTATTATCTAAATTGACAACACTTTTATGGCCTTTACTATGCTTTTCGACTCCTAATTATTGATTTTGTGCTTAAATTAATCCTTGAGTGTGTATTTTTATTTTATGCAATTTGATAGTAAAAATTGTCATAATTAGTATTAATTACATGTCTTAAGTTTTCTAAGAACAATTGATACTGCAAATTGCTATTTTTGATTTTAGGATCCTCAAAGAGAAGGGAGTCAACGTGCTGAATTGAAGCCAATAGGAGATCATAGCCTCGGGAAAAGTTTGTCACGGTGAGCCCATCTGTCGCCACGACGAAGAACAAAGAATAGGCGAAACTTGCAGGGAATGTTGAAAACGCGACCATATTTGGAAAAATCTCTCACTATTCCGACCCGACCCGACCCGTGATCCTACATTTAAAAACATGCCAAATTAGGTTATTCGGCAGAGATATACAGAGGAGGAGACAAAAACACATTTGAGGAGAGCCGACACAGACTTGATATTTTCAGTCTCAACCTTCATCCATCACCGATCTTCCTTACTTCTCATCGTCGCTCTCATTTGGTTGTTGCTGCCATGGATGTTGCTGCAGTGTTTACAGTAGTGAGTGCTCCCGTAGTGATGCTCGGCTAGACACCATTTCCTCTTGAAGATGTAGCGATGGCTTGAGTTCGATGGGCTTCAAAAGGGAGTTGGTTTACATTGTCATATTTGATTACATTGTTATAAATTCCTGAGCTAGGGTTTATGCCTTGTAGTTAGATTTTTCTTGATTAGAGTTTAATCAAGAGTTAAATAATGTACTGTGTTATGGATTTGTTTATGTAGAACTTGGATGCTCAATATATGAAGTTTCATATATGTCTTTTTGGTGATTG
>JAOSBN010173015.1:0-20259 GCA_027563595.1 Erythroxylum suave | reverse complement strand
GGAATCCGCTTTTGATTCGATTCGTTTTCGATTCATACGTTAATTGTGTTCGCTATGTTTTTGTTCCGCTGCTGATTTCGATTCGTATGTTATTCGTTTCCGATATGTCTTCGTTTTATGTTTCCGTTTCTCTCGTTTCCGTACTTTGTATTTTTTCATTTCGTATCCGTTTCCGATTTGCTTCCGCTTTCGTTTTGCGTTTTACTTTGTTCTCCGCTTCAATTTTCTTTTGATTCCGATTCGTAATTTATTCATTTCCGATATGATTTTGCTTTATATTTTCGTTACGGATTCCTTCCTGTAGGATCCGTTCCTTCGATTTGTTTCGATTATTGTTTCGCCTTTCGATTCGCTTTGTCTTTCGATTCGCTTTCGCTTCGGCTTCGTTTCGCAATTTTTTGTTCTGAGTTTCCGTTTTTCGATTGGGGTCCGGTTTCCGGATCGGGTCCCAACACCTCCAACTATCATAAAGTTGTAGCCTGAAGTGGACTTTCTATGATCTATAGATCCTATATAATCAACGACAATGAACCTAACTATATTAAAAGTGTCAGTTCGCCGATAAGTCAACATATGATCTTTGTTACCGGGAAGATGCCTCATGAATTTTTTAGCCACTTTCCAATGGCTAAGACCAGGATTACTTAAGTATCTTCCCAACACACCTACAAAAAAAGCAATATTAGGGCGTCTGCATACTTGAGCATACATCAAATTGCCTACAAGTGACGCAAAAGGAATGAATTTCATTTCATTTCTCTCTTTGTCATTTTGCGAACATTAGGCCTTTGAAAATTTATCATCCTTCACTATTGGTGCCTTTCTAGGACAACAAGAATGCATATTGAATCTTTTTAAGATCTGATCAATATCAGTCTTTTGAGACAATCGAAGAATCTCATTAGCTCTATCTTGGAGAATCTGAATTCTAAGTACATAAGAGGTCTCACCAAGATCTTTCATAACAAAATAACAAAATAATAGTTGTTTTGTCTCAAATAATATACAGATCGATATCATTAGGAGCAAGTAGAATGTCATCAACATATAATACTAGACAAATGAAACTGCTCCCACTGAACTTCATATATATACATTGATTAACTACATTCTCCTTAAAGCCCTTTGCAGTGATGACCATATCAAAATTAAGATACCACTGCCTTGATGCTTGTTTAACCCATAGATAAACTTCTTGAGCATACAAAACATGTGTTCTTTACCAAGTTTCTCGAAACCAACTAGTTGGGTCATATAGACATCTTCATACAGATCTCCATTCAAGAAGGTGGTCCTCACATCTATTTGATTGAGTTCCTGGTCAAAATGAGCAACTATATCCATAATGACTCGCGATGAATCTTTGGTAGAAACTGGTGCAAGGTTTCTTTGAAATAAATCTCTTCCCTCTAGCTATAGCCTTTAGCTACAAGTCTAGCCTTATACCTTTCTACTTATTCACTTGAGTTATGTTTGATTTTGTAAACCCACTTGTACCCAATGGGTTTGCAACCTTTAGGTAATTCTACCAACTCCCAAACTCCATTTTGTGATATGGAACTCAACTCATCTTCCATTTCATTCATCCATAACGTAGATTGGGGATTATTCATGGCTTCTTGAAAACTAACTGGCTTAGTATTATCTCCCACATCGAACTCATGTTCCTGTAAATTGACAAAATAGTCATGAGGAATAGTAGGTTTATGTTTTCTTTGTGATCTCCTAATAACAACTTCATCATCCTCAGTATCAATGACTTCATCCTATGCTTGATTATGAGGTTCATCATAAGATTCTGCTGGAATCTGTTCAATCACAGGACCATCGATAGGAGCAGAAGTGATGGGTACAGGGATTATAATGCGTTCTTCCTTGAATACAATTTCTCTTGACCCTTGACTTGAATCAAATTCATTTATAAAATAAATAGCTCTATCTGATTCTATAATTCTGGTCACCTGAGATGGGCAATAAAATCTAGTACCCCTTGATTTGACGGTGTAGCCTACAAAGTAGCTACTAATAGTTTTCGTATCAAGCTTCTTAGATTGCAGATTATAAGGCCTTATTTATGCTTTGTATCTCCAAATATGAAAATGGCACAAGCTTGGTTTCTTACTTGACCATAACTTATATAGAGTCTTTGGGACTGATTTGCTAGGTACTTGATTCAAGTTATAAATAGCTGTCTTCAGTGCCTCAGCCTATAAAAATTCAGGCAAACTAGAATGAATCAACATACACTGCAACATATCAAGAAATGTGTGGTTTCTTCTTTCAACGATTCCATTATGTTGAGATGTTCCTGACATTGTATATTTTGCTTCAATACCACATTCTTGCAAGTATCTAGCAAAAGGCCTGGATTGCTTTCACTTTCATCATAAAGCCCATAATACTCTCCACCTCTATCAGAATTAACTACCTTGATTTTCTTTCCCTTTTGAAGCTCAACGTTTGTCTTGAAAATCTTAAATGCTTCCAAAGATTCAGATTTTTACAAATCAGCTTCACATGACCATACCTGGAAAAACATCAATAAAAGTGATGAAGTATTTATAACTACCCGTAGCAGGTGGACTAAATGGTCCACATACTAGATAAATTAACTCCAACAATTCCTAGCTCCTGTCTGTTTTGTTGTTTCTAACCTTGGTGATTAACTTTCCTTTAATACAATCAACACAAGCATTGAAATATGAAAAATCAAGATCTCGAAGTACACCATCTTTTACCAACCTCTCCATTTTATCTTTAGAAATATGACCTAAACATTTGTATCATAACTTAGAAGATCTCAAATCCAACCTTATACATTTGGAACCAACAATAGTATTAAGAGTAGATGAAGAAGCAACAATAACAACATCATCCAACTCAATTTTGTATAAAATTTCATATAAAATTTCATTTCCCACCAAAAGAGAGTCATGATACAAAGTCAGTTTTCCAGTTCCAAAAAAAAGACTATACCTTAGTCTATCCAAAATGGATACAGAAATCAAATTCCTCCTAATAGAGGGTAAATAAGTGACATCATGTAACACCAAAATATGTCCTGTATTTAACTGTAGTTTAACTATCCGAAAAAATTCAACTTTGACTTTAGTATCGTCTCTCATGTATACATGTTGCTCAAAACTAGTCAGCCTTCTGCAAGGAATTCGTAATATGAATTGTTGCTCCAGTATTTAACCATCAAGTATTTAAGGGTACATCAATAACATTAGACTCTAAACAAATCATCACAACACAATTACCTTTCTTCTCTAAGTGAGCTTTGAGTTTTTGGCAATCTGCTTTCTTGTGCCTAAAACTCTAACAAAAGTTGTACTCCCCTTTTAAAAACTTATTCTTCTGACTAACAGAAGATGTATCTGCCTGTCCATTTCCTTTAGGATTAACAACTTTCTTCTTGAAAATCTTTTGGTCACTTGAGCTATTAGGAGTGAACTTTCTCTTTTGAGAATTGTTGTGGTTTGTCATCATGGAAATGCTTCTTACCTTTCTTTTTTTCACGTCATCATCTTCCAAGGTCCATATCCATAGCGTTAAGTTTATTGATGTGAGCCCTAATGTCACTTGAACTATCATAAATGGTGTGATGAAGTATGTTTAAGTACTTATTCTTTTCATTCTTTGAGAACTTCATGTACTTCTTCTTAACGGTATCAAGAAAATCCTTTGCATTATCAAATCGATAATACTATCACGAATGGATTCATCCATGTGATACCTTATAATCATTTAACAACTTTGGTTAGAGTATTCCCACTCCTTATAGGATTTCCTTTCCTTCTTAGTAGCATCATCAGCAGGTTTTGGTGGTGGATCAATTCTCAAGGCCAAGTCCATTCACATGATACTCAAATTCATCATGAGAGATTCAACCCACTGCTTGTGGTTCATTCCATTTAGCGTCAAAATAGCAGAGACTCTCAGATTGCTTAAAGCTGAATAAGAATTACGAGCAATAACTATGACATGCATGTTAAAACAGAATCATGCAATTCGTGTTCTTTTCCTCAAAATTAGTTATAACATTCATGCTAGAGTTCCTTCCAAAAATTGACAAGTCAAAGAAGGCCGACTAGTTATGAGCAACATGTATACATGACAAAAAATACCAGAGTCAAAGTTGAATCTTGGTTGTGTGATGTTGATGAATACATCTGTGAATATAGCAATTGGTATCAGAGCATAACAACAAAAAGAAAAGACATACCTCTGAAGCTTTGCATATGGTCTTAGTGGATTCTCTCCATTCTTTAGCACAACCTATTAAAAAAACAACACTTTGTGTAATAGAGGATTAATGGTAAAAGACCCAATGTTCTTTTCACATCCACACATACTATATGTATCTACATAATCTCACAATATGTTATATCTTATAAAATGTTCTTCCCTAAGGGATATAATAGGTTAATTGTGTCATTTTAAGGATGATATGAACTATAGTGTAATAGGCCAGCATATAGTTATTAGAGTACTATTATGTGCCTCAAATGCAATTAGTAAATTATTGACCATCCCATTATAGTTGTTAAACATACATTAGGTAATTCGATTAATGGTTATACATATGGAATTAATGTTATGATTATATTAGTCCACATATATTTCTACCACTTTCAGTATGGGTTAATGTAAGAATAATACAATTAATCAATTTTTAAATTTATTTTAATGTTTTATCATTAATTTATAAATTAATTAAACAATTTTAATAAATTAATTAACTTTTAAAATTTAAACTTGTTGTCTTAAAATTTTAATTTAAAAAATTAAATTTAAAATAATAAAAAAACAAAATGTGTCAACGTATTTAAAATTTCACCTTAAAAATTTTATTTAAAAATATTAAAATTAAAATAATAAAAATTGTGTCACAAGCATTAATTCAGTTTGTTTTTTAAAATTTTAAATTATTTTTATTCTTTTATCTTTTTACTTTTAATTATACTACTATTAGTTTAATAAAAAATCAAATCAAATTTTAATTTTAATTATGCTACTATTAATTTTATAAAAATTAAAATAAAAATGATATAAATAAAAAACAAAATAATTATTTACCATTTATTTTGTTTTTCATTTGTGTCATTGGTATGTCGCTTAAGTCATGCTTGTGACACATATTTTGATTTTTTGTTTTATTATTATTTTAATTTTAATTTTTTAAATAAAATAATGTGTGAGACAAATGAAATCAATTTTTAAAATTTAAATTTTTTATCTTAAATTTTATTCAAACATTAAAATTAAAATAACAAAAAATCAAAATATGTGTCACAGACATGACTTAAGTGTCATGTCCTATTACACAAATGAAAAACAAAATAACTAGTAAGTAATTATTTTGGTTTTTTGTTTTTATCATTTTAAATTTAATTTTTTATAAAATTGATAGTAGCATAATTAAAATTAATTTTTTATTAAAATAATAGTAGTATAATTAAAATTAAAATAATAAAGTTAAAATTTTAAAAAATTTAAAAATTAAAAAAATGTGTTCCAGGCATGACACGTGTGACACATTTTGATTTCTTAATTATTTTAATTATAATTTTTAAATGAAATTTTTAATCTTAAAAATTTAAATACTATAAGACAATTTTTATTTTTATTTTAAAATTTTAAATTAAAATTTGAAGATAAAAATTTCATTTTAAAAATTAATTTCATTCATGAGACAAACGTGATTTGATTTTTTATTTCATTTTAATTTTTTAAACAAAATTTTAAAATAAAATTTTAAATTTTACAAATTGATTAATTTTTTAAAACTATTTAATTAATTTATAAATTATAAAAATACTAAATTAAATTTAAATTTTATTATTATTATTAATATTATTATTACTACTACTATTACTGCTGCTACTACTACTATTATTATATTAACTCGCATTGAAAGTTGCGTTAGCAGCGCAAAGAAAGCAAAAGAAAATAAGTTTTTATATATAACAACGACGTTTCTTTAAATTAAAAAGAACTGAACAGAGTAGCATTAGAGAAAAGATTCACTCTCGCCAAAGTAGAGTCTAAAATCAACAAAAGGAAATGAAAGAAAATATGGAATCTCTTATCGGTAATCTACTCTTGGTAAAATAGGGAGATTAATAAGTAGTTAATTTATAACTGATGTCAGAATCGGCTTTGGATCATTCATTGAATTTTCAAGACAAAATTGATGCTAGTATATCAAACTTTGTTAGAATTGGCTACGTTTTGTTGTTTTGTTGTTTTGAGTGTTTAATTTCTTTTAAAACTCTAGTTTTTAAGAGTTTCGTGCCTATAAGAGATTTATTGATGCTTATAATTAGGAAAGATTACATTATTATTAATTGCTCAAGATTCTTTTAAAACGTCTATCTTATCTAGTTCATGAATGACAATCAGAACCTTAGGATCTTATCACTTTCAAGCCTTTTTTAGTGTGGTCATATGATTCATATCCTTTCACTTATGCTTTTTTTTATTCGATTCATATCTTTCTTGTTATGTTTTGTATTTATGGTGTTGAATGAAGTTGTTTTTGATATAACAATCTTTCATCCTATCATATTGATATTGAATCTTATCATTCTTATTAGAAATGATGATATCAAAATTTGATAGCAAACCTCAGTTTTATATGTAAGTTAGTTGTGAATATTGTTGTCTATGTATTTATTATTCTTGTATCTTTGTTTCTAGTGTTTATTATTCATTATTGATCGGATCTTTCTTAAAGTTTTTTAAGAATAACATGTTTTTAAGTTCTTGTTTCTAGTTTCTTGAGTTTCAAGTTAACAAAAAAATTTACAAAAAAGTTTTGTGAAGAAAAGCCTTAGAAAATAAACATAAAAAGCTAGTAATTGCATCAGCTACTACAAGAAAAGTTTATTCTTATTCCAATAATAACAAGAAATTTAAGTTGCTCTTGCTCTTTTTGTCTCTTAAGTTGTGATGATTTCTTCTTTCATTCCTTATATTGAGTCTAATTGGGTTTTAAGAGTTTTAATGAGTTTTTTTTGTTCCTTATATTGTTTCTTTCTTTGCTTCTTTGTTCAAATTTTCTCCTTGGGAGTATTTGACAAAGGCACAAGTTAGTCCTTAATGGTAAGCAAGCGGGGGGATATTAAGTTGGGCATTAATAAAATTTAACAAAACTTTTTAACTAATAAATTCAATTTAACAATAACTAATATATATAAGTTTGCATATTCACTAGACTGCTCATGTCATTTTGCAAGAAAAAGGGAGATGGACAGAGTTGTGAAATCATTTCTTAAATTTCTTTCTTCTAGCAACGTGGGTTCCTCCAAGAGAGCTAGAGTTAAATGGACCGAGGTAATTCTTCCCAAACATCAAGGTGGCTTAGGCCTTACTTCCATTTCAACTTTTCAAAGTGCCTCAATGTGCAAAAAATTGTGGAGGCTATATGAGGATCGTACTGCTATTTGGACCAAATTAATACACGAATATTATCTCAAGACATAATTTTTGGCAAGCTAATTTTGGTCGCGAGGGATCTTAGATCTTAAAACAAATGATGAAATTGCGGAGCAATATATATACCCTTGTATCAAGCACAAAATCAACAAGGGAGCCCAAACTTGGGTTTGGTACGACAATTGATTGGCTACCAACCCTCTTTCGCAAGTTCCGGTTTTTTCTAACTCATGGAATAGAATGCCTTCTAGCTTGAAGGTTTCCTCCTTGATTTTCAACTGTGAATGGCATGGACAATTCCGAGGTTTCCAATCTCTAATACCTCTCCTCCCTCCTCTTCAGTATACTAAGGCTGAGGATACTATCTCCTGGAGTCTTCTCTCGAATGGAGCATTTTCTAACCAAACCTGCTACAAGCTTTTCTCTGCCCCACTACCTACGATTCTCTGGTTTTATTTTCTCCGGAAAACTTCACTCTATCCAAAAGCCACATTCATCACATCGTTAGCCATTAAAAATTGATTACAAACTTGTAGTCAGTCGAGTGGAAGCGTGGATGGCACTTGTGTCTTATGCAGTAAGGCTACTGAAGCCCCGTGATCATCTTTCTTGTATGTGCAATTTTTCCAGGGCAATCTGGAGTTGTTTCCTTCATCTATTGCCTATAGAATCTAGTTGTTTTGAATGGGACTCTGTGTTGAATTGGATGATTAACGCTACTAGAAATTTGCAATCTCATACTTTATTAATCAGTGCTGCTTTTACCATCTCCGTTTATCACATTTGGCGTGAAAGAAACAATCGATGTTTTGCCGATAAGAGGGAAGATAGATACAAGGTTGCTTACAAAATACTTAACCCAATTCGTGCTCACATATACCAAGAATGCCCAGCATCTCCTTTCCATCGAAATTAAACGCACCTGCTTACTTTAACTACCTAGTTTTCTGCACGTATATTTGTATTCTGTTGTCCTTTTGGTAAATAGTTGCTGGCTTAAAGCCTTGCACTCATCTATTTAGTTGTAGTAGTTCCCACTATAGCAATATAACTTTATTAAAATTTCAAAATACATATATTTAAGGATAAATAAATTATATAACATAAATCAATAAAATAATTAAATAATAATTTAAAGAGGATAAAAAGAGAGAATATAGACCATTTTATGGTAGTTTGGCAAATAATACTTGCCTATGTCTACTTTCGAGACTTTTCTTGGAATTATACTATAACTATTCTTTAAGAATAATAACCTTTGTAAAATATTTTCTTGACAAATATGATCCTTTTAAGAGGAACTTCAGCACCGCTTTGAACATTGCAAATATGATAAATAAGAACTCCAATAAAAGCTTACAACTCAAAGTAGCTTAGTTTACCACTTTAATAACTTCCAAAAGGCTCAATCATTTAATATGAGACAATGAATACTTAAATAATTAAAAAATCTTAGAACTATATGTAAAAGACACCCAAGTACTTCTTGATGCAATAACCAATGAGAAAATATGTATTTATAGGTTTTAGGACCCCTACTAATTGTTGGAGCTAAAAACCAACTATTGCAACTAGTTGTAGAGCACTACAAGAAAAATAGGAATTAGCGACGGAATATTTCCGACGGAATAGATACCGTTGCAAATTACCGACGGAAAATAATATTCCATCAATAATTTTGACGGAAAAATTTCGCTTAGCGACGGTATTAATACCCATTGGTAAATATGGAGGGAAATCATCCCAGCAAAATTTATGACGGACATTAGCGACAATATAACATAACCGTCAATAAATAAGGCGGAAAATTTTGAGTTTACTGACGAAAATTCGTTCGTTGGTAACTATGGTGGGAAATCATCTCGGCAAAATTGACGACGGAAATTACTGACGGTATGGTTATGCCATCGGTAAAAAAGGTAAATTACCGACGTAATTTTGTCCATCGGTGACTTTCGTCGCTAAACTTAAAACGTAGGCGTTGTCTTCTACTTCTCCTTCAACATTTTTAAGTAAATGAAAACGACGTCATTTGGTTTAATACCAAACGATGTGTTCTTCTCTTTGTCAACCATCTACTATCGTCGTGTCTCCGACTACCGTCATCTCTACTTTAGTTGAGCTATTTTTCCACTGTATTGGATGAAAGTTTAGTTGGGTATTTCATTTATTTGTATATAATTTGATTGAAAAACAAAGTTGAGGTATAAATGTTAATGATAGAAGGGACAAGACGTTAATTTAGTTGTAATACTAGGATATATTTCTGATGCATATAAGGTGTTCGATGAAATGTCTATTCTTTGAAAAATTGATTTTAGTTCTTTAGATAAAGTTTAGGGTTAAAGGGTTAGGGCTAAAGGGTATTGCTTGATGGAATGTTTAGGGATTAGGGTTAGAGTTAAGGTGTTTGATGAAATGTCTCTTAGAACAAAACTTAATTGTGTTGAGTTATTTTGTAATGAAAAGATTATACATGTAATTGTTAATATATTGTCATCATCATCACCCAGTCTGAAATCCCCCATTAAACCAGGGTCTGGGGAGGTTTGATGTATGCATCCTTACCCCTACTAAGTAGAGAGGTTGTTTCCGATAGACCCACATGTTAATGAGACAATGCATGAAAAAAAAGTTAAAAAAGTAATTATGTAAAACTGGTATGCTAAAAAGTAGGTAAATAAAATTAGAATAAATAAATAAATATAATATAATATAATAAAAGAAAAAGTTGATGTATCACGAAAAAAAATCTTATGAATTTGTCTTATATTGCTAGAGACGTAAGGTTGTCTTATACAACGGATGGGAGCCACTCATGTAGATGACCAAAAAGAATAATACAATGTCAATAAACACCAAAATAACACCGAAACTTAGATAAGCGAAAGGTAAAAACGTAGCTGAGGAATGAATTCCCACCTATAGGCCAAAGAGATGCAGCTTGTCCTATCCAACATTAATTTAGAATTAACGTGAAAAATAATAAATACATACTTGCTTGAATGGACGATCGTGTGACACTTCTAATACCCATAAAGCTTCCTGGACTTCATGCGTGTAACTCGAACCACACTACAAACTACAAACTACAAAGCTCCTAAATAGACAATCTCTCCCCTCATTCTAAGTCTAGCACCATGCAACTATCTTCAGATCTAGCAACGTAAAACACAATAATCCAAAACAAGTACAAGATCTAGCAATGCATCAACGTGGTAATCAGATGGACAGTATATATGCACATAAAACAAAGCTATTTTTGAATATCTAAGGAAGACCAAAACTAGCATCATGTGAAAAATTAATTCCAAGAATTTCAAACTGGGTCATAAGATATATTAAAAAGAAAAGGAACTTTCGAATTACTAAAACCTATATGAATATGAGATTAGACTATGTAACTAAAGAAAATTTATCATCCACTCAGGAGAACAGAAATGTTTTCCGAAAGCAAAGTTATGCTAAAAAACATGGTTCCTTCCTTTTCCAACTCCAATCAATTCTACTCCTCTACTTTTTGGAACTATTATACTTGTAAGAATAATAGTTCCACTACTAGATCAAATCCAACAAACAAAATGGAGCACAAAAAGATAACGGATATCAGCAGAAGTCAGTATGCCATAAACATTTTGAACATAGATACAACAAGCACTATAACCTTCATTTCCTTTTGAAAAATTATACATTTAAATCTTGCAAGTCTTTCACCAACAACATAGTGAAAGGAATAGAAAAACATGATCATCACTTTTTTAAAGTTCGAAGCAGTTTCAATAACGCCCTTCAAAATAAAACTGATGGATCCGAACATTGGAAGCAATCACATTACAGAGGCACTAAAAAGAGTTCGATCAATTCATTGAATTCACTGAATATCACAACTATGGAAACGAATTTCCCTTTTAAAACCAGGGATTCAGTCAATTGACCTAATTAGCACAACAAACTCACTTGTAAACGTATAACTTTCCAAAATCGCAATTTGAGCAACATTTAAAGATTAAACCTCTTAAATCAGAGCATTTATACAAATTCAAGTAAGACTAATGCACACAGAATTTACCAAACCTCTCCACTACCCTTAAGCCAAAAGTAACAAAAACACAAACACGATAAATTAAACAAAATTCTACAGAGACCAAAGGTTAATCACTAATACCTGAAGAAAGTGATCAAAATGGAGCAGATCTCCACATGGCATAAAGAAAATGAAAAACCCCTAAACCTCTTCTCATCTTGAAAGAAAAAAGGTTATCCGTACCTGTAAGTTTCATGCCAAGAACTTTCTTCCATAAGGGGACATCAAAACCCTTTTTTGATGTCCCCTTTCTAAGTTAATATATTGTATTACATAAAATTATCTATAATTAAGTTATGTCGGTAACAATTTTGACACTTGGAAATACAAGTATGTATTTTCAAAAGTCTTAGTATGTAGTAACTTAGATAATTTGCTCCAAAATCAATCACAAGGTTGAAGAAAATATATTGTGTACATCTTAATAAGGTATATCATATAAGTGAAACAAAATAGCATCTAAAATTAGCATTGGCAATGCCTCACTCTTAAGGGAAATAAAATGAGAACAAATAGAATATGTGAGAGCAAATATGCATGAAACTCTAAATCACTTGATATGCTTATTAGATCCCTAAATATATGTTAATATAATAACTAAATATATGCGTAAATGAATATACAAAAATTTACATAAGGAATAAAATGTTAACAAAAACAATGCCAAAGTGGATTGGGATAAAAATTTGTATAGGGAATAAAAACATATATTGACAAGTAATACAAGTCATTTGATATTATTAACCACTTTAGCAACTTCCAATTATTAGCACAAAGATGTCCCCTATCTTTACCAACAAAGCAACCCACAGGTAAGATTTAGCCTTATAAAAAATATTAGTATTAATTTATCATCATCATCATCATCATCATCATCATCATCAATGTGTAAGGTAACTTAAAACATACAAATGAGCTAATGTTGCTAATAGTAGATGACTTGTGTTGATATGCTATGTTATCTTTTAATTTGTAGCATAGAAGTTCCCTTATGAGTCCTTACTTTTGTATTTTGCTTTCACCTAATAGTAAATACTTCATATTTTTTTCGCAGGACCTGTTGTGTTAAAGAGCATCGCTCATCTTTCTTCGTTGTAGTCTGAAGTTGTCCATCCATCCAAGTTAGTCGTCGAACTAAAGTTTACCATATGTATTGCTTTAATAATACGATTATGATACCTTTACTTTTGTGTGAATGCAAAGGAGGTCTTGATTTTGTGTTGTTGTTTGGAGTATTAGAATATTCTTATAATCATTGATGAAATTTTATGTTCTTCTTTAATAGTCTAAGTATTTACTGTATGTGAAACGACTTTGAGATGTTATGGATAATTTGTTCCATAATAAATTCCTAAGACGGTATATAGGCTGAAAACCTGTGATTAATTATATGTGATTAATTTGATCGATTAATAATAGATTATTAATTCGATCGATTAAAACTTCAACTTCGATGTGATTAATGCAAACATAGTATTAACATAAGGAATTAATACGTTTCATAGACAAGACAATTCGTTTTATAATAAACTTGTAGGATGGTATATGAGCTGTAAACCCGTGATGCAACTTCCTTGAGGCTTATCAATGAAAAATTCCATGAGCCTAGGAATTACAACGAGAAATTATTTTCTTGATTCATAGTTGTAATCAATGTCACGTACCTTAGTTTTAAAATAAATTGTAGGTGATTAATTCAATTGGTTAATACTTAGGGGATGTGTAAAGTTTAGATGCTCTGTAAATTTTGGGGTGTCATGAAGGTTACTAACTATAGAATCACTGATTTAAATTAACAATTTTTGTAGAAATGATTAATGTTGATAGATATTGGATGTATAGAAGATTGTCACGTGATGGTTTCATTAATCCTGAATTTGTTGAGGGAGTTAAGGCTTTTATTCATTAGTATATGGATAGGCCAAAGATCAGATATCTATGTAAAAAGTACAAACATATTCTTTTCCTTCCTATTGATGAAGTGAATGGGCATTTGTTGAGAAGAAGGTTTGTCCCCAATTATTTTGAGTGGACAAGACATAGGAAACCGTTGATTTGTAACACCTCAAGGGGTAATGAAACACATTCGTTAACGAGCTTAAATGAGTTTAAAGGGTGGATTTGATTTAGAACAAATCATGTGGATGCAAATGAAAATCCTTACATGAAAATAGTTTATGATACAGCCAGTTATAGCTTTCAGGAAAATATAGAAAATCTTGAAGAAGAACCTAACCCGCAATCCAAATAGTTTTGTTGACTTACTACACTTAGCTGACTAAGAACTATGGCCAAATTGTGAGACAATGACTCAATTGTCTTCAACTGCATGTATCTGGAACATAAGGTTTGAAGGGCATATTTCTGATTGTAATTTTGATAAAATTCTTAGATGGTATAATGAATCATTACCTCCTAATCATATAATGGTTAATAGTTTTTACAATATGAAGAAACTTATTAGGGGTCTTGGTTCTCCTATTGAAAACATTGATTGTTGCAAATTGGGATGTATGTTGTATTGAGGTGATGATGTGGAATTACGAGAGTGTAAATTTTATAGTCAATCTAAATTCAAGTGTAGAAAGCATTCTATGAAAGAAAAGTTAGTGCCCTGGAAGCAGATGTGTCATTTCCCGCTAACTCTGAGACTTCAAAGACTATATGCTTATGATGTTATTACGTCTCACATGAGATGGCATAATGAACACCAACAGGAAGATGAAATAATGAGTTATCCATCAGATGCATTGGCATAGAGACATTTCAATGACACCCATTATAAGTTTGCAACTGAAAGTCAAAATGTTAGGTTGGGATTGTCGACAGATGGATTCCAACTTTTTGGTCAACCCGACCATCAATATTCATCATAGCCAGTCATAATTACTCCTTATAATTTGGATGTGTATGAAAGAGGCATATATGTTCTTGACAGTGATTATGCTAGGGCCTACAAATCTAAAGTATAAATTTGACGTATTCTTACAGCCATTGATATCTGAATTGCAACATCTTTGGGACTATGGTGTTGAGACATATGATGTGACTCTGAAACAAAATTTTGTGTTGAGAGCAACTTTGATGTGGACAATTAGTGATTTTCTGACATATGCCATGTTGTCTGGATGGAGCACAGTAGGAAAATTGACTTGTCCTTATTGTGGCTAATTCTGTTGCATTTTATCTTCCAAATGAGAGCAAAATATGTTTGTTTGATAACCATAAAAAATTTATTCCTCCAGATCATCCATTTAGGTGCAATAAACAAAAGTTTATTAAAAATAGGATGGTAAAAATACCTCTTTCTCCTGAAAAATCTAGTGAAGAGATATTGCAGGAGATTGAGGAATTAGGCTTTCTGAAAGTTACAAAATTTGAAGCTAATGAAATTAATACAAGAATTATTAGAAACTTTGGCTGGAGAAAACGAAGCATCTTTTGGGATTTGCCATATTGGAAAACTAATTTGATGCGTCATAGTCTAGATGTGATGCATATTGAAAAAATATTTTTAATAATTTGTTCAATACTATAATGAACATTGAAGGGAGGACAAAAGACAATGTAAAATCACGGGCTGATTTGAAACTTTTTCGTAAAAAGGAATGAGTTACATAAAGATCTTCACATCAGTAAATATCTAAAAGCATGTTACACTGTGGACAAAAAATAGAAGGAAATATTATGTGAATGGTTGAAAATTCTAAAGTTTCCTGATGGTTATGTTTCAAACTTGGCAAGGTGTGTGGACATGAGGAAGTACAAATTATTTAGGATGAAAAGTCATGATTGTCATGTGTTTATGGAAAGGCTAATTCCAATTACATTTTTAGAGTTGCTACCGAATAAGGTTTGGGAAGTAATAACAAAATTAAGTTTGCTTTTCAAAAGTTTAACATCATCTGAAATTAAGTTGGCTGAAATGGAAAATTTGAAAAGGGAAATTCCAATATTGTACAAATTAGAAGGGATATTTCCTCCAAGCTTCTTTGACTGTAGGAGCATCTACCTATCCATTTAGCATATAAGGCTAAACTAGCCAGTCCAGTTCAATATTGTTGGATGTATCCATTTGAGAGGTACGTAATTAAAAAAAGATTGTAATTGAAGTCATATCATCATGTTTTCATAACTAAATTTGTATAACCTTATTTGCTCATATAGATATTTCCATCACTTGAAGGAAAATGTGAAGAAAAAGGCTAGGGTTGAAGGTTCAATATGTAATGCTTATTTAGTAGAGGAAGCTAGTACATTTTGTTCACATTACTTTGAGCCGCATATTCACACAAGAGAAAGAAAAGTTCCTCATAATGACGTTAAGGGAGGAACTAGCGATGCTAATGATAACTTATCCATTTTCAGATATCCTGGACGAACATATGGACATTCAACAAGAAGAATGTTAATAGAGGAAGAAATTGAGGCTTCCTATGGTTACATTTTATTAAACTGTGAAGAGGTTCAACCTTACATGCAGTAACTATCAAGTGATTATTTTGGTATTGAAATTTAGTGTTATTCATAACTGAAATACATAATAATGTTTTTAGATTATAGAGAAATTGTTAAGCGAGCTCATGCCTGACTAATCATAGGATGATATCAATAAAGAAGTTGGAAGACAATTTCCTCAATGGTTCGAGCAATATGTAAGTTTTCACTTACAAATATTAAAATGATTGAATTATAAGATTTAAGTGTTCAAATGACAGAGTATACTGTTTAATATGATATTTTCTTTTCTGTAGGCCTTAGAAAATCCAATAGAGAACAAGTTCATATGTGATCTTGCGAAGGGAACTTTGCGAACTGTTAAATCATATCCGGTGTATTTTTTCAATGGATACAAATATCATACAGAGTATCATGGTCATAGCATGGCAACAATAAATGGTAGAGTTAGCATACAAGGAGAATTGGTGGATTACTATAGCAAAATTATTGAGATATTTGAAATTGAGTATCCTACATTGCCAATAAAGCGAACTGCGATATTTAAGTGTGACTAGTTTTATCTAACTCAAAATATTGGTACAAAAGTGCAAAGCCAACACAATCTAGTTGAAATCAACAAACAAAGAAGATTTCGACAATTTTGAACCTTTCATGTTGACAATGTAAGCAATCCAGGTGTATTATGTCCCTTTTCCCAGCTTACAACAAGATAAGTTAGATTGGTTGGTTGTTTCCTAAGTTAAACCTAGAGGTGTTTTTTAATCACGTGAAAAAGGAGAATAGAGAATTGAAAGTGCAACGTTTTAGGAAGATGTTTATGAAATAAATGCATCTGTTGTATATGAGGATAATTAACCTTTGAAAGATCCATGTAATGAATATGTTGAAATTTTATTTGGAGAGGATAAGGAGGGCCAGAGATCTGAAGAAGAGCCTGAGTTTGACTCAAATTCTTTAGAAGAAGAAGAAGATTTTGATTTACAATTAAGTGATGATAGCGATTGATTTGTGTTTGTAATTGAATATTACATTCAATAAATCAATTATTTCCTTTTCAATATATTGTTCAAAATATTTAAATCAAATTGTAATATTTCTACAAAATTCAATCAAATATTAATTTCAGGTTGAAATATGCCACCAATAAGAAGACAAGAAATAATGCGACCAAGATTTAGGCGACAATTTAGAGGTACTTATTGTACAGGTGAAGCATCTCATGGTGTAGTAGCCGGAGCTGAATCACCTCCTTCCCCTCCACCAACTACACTTGAAGATAAGGCTACACCATCCACCACCCCTACAGAGATATCAGGGGTAAACAATGTGGATGAAGGAGGCGATCACCAGCCTGGAGCTGAGAGACCTGATAGAAGAAAATACATCACAGTTATCAATGATTTGTAAGTGAAAATACATAAAACATTATATGTTTATAATTAAGTTATAGGTTTTAATTTTAAAAAAGGTATAAATTTATTTGTTTTTATAATAGGTTATTTCCATCTAGACCCTGCTTAAGAAACATGACATCAAAATTCAATGAGAAGATTGATCCTGAGGGTTATGTATGGAAGAATATCTTTACTATCACGAGTTTGAGATACCAAAAAAAATTATTATTTTCCTTTTTAATTAAAAGTTCTATACATTAATTAGATAAATATTATTACATCATAAGTATTTATCGAATGATTTTCCTTTTGTTTCAGAAAGAATTTTTTGGGATTCTTAATTTGACGACATCACCTATAGTGTATGGGAGCGACAAGCATGTACACGTCATCACAACTTTGTTATTGCAATACATAGGGCCAGTGTATGACTGCCTTACATTTATGAAGAAATATGGAGTCGTTGGCTATAGTATTAGACATCACCTGAGGCCATGTCAGTTTCAGAGCATAATTCGGGTAACAAATGTGGAGGACCTAGGGGAGAGAGTCTTCTCATACATACTGGAGGATCTATTACCCACCACAAGCATATAGAGAGACTTGTAAGTATCTACATTTTACATTTATATTTTCATTTCTTTTCTTTGTTGTATTCCAACTGAATTTGATGTGTGAATTTTGGAATGAAAATATGTGTTTCTTGTTGAGAATGATAATGTTATAAATGTTTGGTGCCATATATGGTTATGTTGTTGAGTTATTTTCTTTGTTCAATAAGGGGTAGATATCATAAAAATAGAGGATACTCTACCGAAACTTTTATAAATTATAGTACACTTATATCATTTTTTCTTATGCAGGAAAAGTCTATAGGCATGAGATTATCTACACCCCATCAGCTCTTTTTGAACACTCATACTAAGAAGCATGATGGTGTGACATTCATCAACAACCTCTGTAGAGAACTAAATGTAAGTGAAATTTATGGTTTAATATTAGTGCTTAATAATTATCACGTACTAATATAAAAATTGCCTTCTAATAGGACCAACTGCAAGAAAGCATTCAATGATAGTCTCTACATTATGAACATATTGATGAGACTGAAACCTATCTTGATGCAGTGGGTGGTAAGGACTATCGTGGAAGGATATTCGGCTTAGGTTCATTTGCGAATACATTTTATTCGCAATCCTCCACATCCAGTATAGCAGCATCCAATAAGTTGTCCATAACCGATCGAGTCTAACAACTTCAGAGCACGGTGGAGCAATTGATGGAGTACTTAGCTCAGCTCTGGCATGAGATAGATGAGTTGAAGGGTAGAGGTAGCACCTCATCGCACCAACCAGAGCATCTGCTGCCTCCAATAATGTAGTTTTGGTCATTTCTTTTATATTACAAAGACTTATTATGTACAAAGTAATGTTCTTATTATCAATTAATATATTTTTAACTTTATATAATCAATCATAATTCTGTTTAAACAAATTAAATGTATACTTTTAATTTTATAACTTTTTAATTTATAAAATTTTAATTTATTAACGGTATATATTATATATAAACTTTTCTGGTTGCTTTACTAACAAAAATTTGCTATTCCGTCAGTAATTTTAACTTTATTTACCGACAGATTACTAAAAATCGTCAGTAATCACCGATAGAATAGACATAAAAATTCATCTTCCATCGGTAAATTTACTGACAAAAATTTACTGTCTGTTGGTAAATTTACTGACAATGCTCCACAAAATAAACCATTAGTATATTTACCGATGGATAGTGAATTTCCTTGGGTAATTATTAACTACATCTAATTCTTTGCTGCTATTGTTCGTCGGTAAATTCTATCGCTAACCTTACATACCCACGGAGTTTTACATTTTGTGTTGGTAATTTCCGTCACAAAATTCTTTCTCTTTAAAACTTTGTTAATGATAAAAGCGAGGTATTCATCATCACTTCCACTTCTATATGTCTCTTCTTCACTTGATTCCTGCCTTAAGGCTTTAAATAATAAGCCTTTTTTCTTTGGAGGCATTGCTTTTTTTTCCATCTTTAGAAACCTTATTTTGTATGCTAAAAGAAATCTAATAAGTTCCTTTAACGATAGTATTGTTAGATCTTTATATTTTTGTATAGTTGTCACTTTAGCTTCTTACATCTTTGGAAGTGACCTAAACAACTTTCTTATCACTTCAACATTAGATAGGCATTTTCATGATCTTTGAAAGCACTAGTAATATCAATAAATCTAGTGTACATACAATTATACTTTCATCACACTTCATTTAAATTCATATCAGTGTATTTATATAGTCACTTTGCTTTCCTTTTCTTGATTTCTGCCTCGTATGTAATTTCTAACATATGCCAAATGACATAAGCTATTTCAAATTTAGAGACCCTTTTGAATTTAATTCTTCCTAATGTATAAAATAAGATGTATATAGCCCTGCTCTTTAAGGAAGTTAATCTCTTATCTTGAGGTTCCCATTTTTCATTTATTTTGAAGACATTTTTATTTTTATTTTTATATGTATAAAGGGACCATTTGAAACTATTTCTCATAGGTTTACACTTTCGACCATTAAAAAAATTCCATCCTATTTTTCAATAGACATAAGTATTGATAGCAAAAAGAGGTGCTCTATTAAAGCTTTGTTGATATTATATGAATGATGATAATGATGATTATATCTATGCAATTGTAATCTTTACTAAAGGATATAAACCCACTCTGATACAATTTATTAGTTCCTAATGTTACCTAAAGGGGGGTGCATTGGGTACTAATTGAAGTAAATCACAAATTAGTACAATGATAATCAACACACAAGAAGGGGGGTTGAATTGTGTATACTTTTTCGT
>JAOSBN010172989.1:1272-20267 GCA_027563595.1 Erythroxylum suave | reverse complement strand
TCCCCCCGGTGGTACCAGTGCTCTTTCATTTTCCATAAGTTTTTTCCACACGTTTAGCTCCATGTCGACATGCCACGGAGTTCATCCCTTGTCCTTGGGTTTTCTTCTCTGGGAGGTGCCCACACTAATGTAGTGAGATGATCCCCACGATGAAACACGCATAGATCCTCCCACCTGCGAATCTACTCTACTCTACTCTCTTTTACTCTTACCCACGTACATTGGTGCATTTACTACTGTACCCAATACAGCCGGGGGATGAGGCTGAATTCCATCTCTGCTGATCTTTGAGCATAAACAACTCCATGTGGTTTTAGTGGGTGTAGATCTTGGGAATGGGTTCGTGGGAGGAATGTACGTATGTGCATGTGTGAGACGTCTACAGTATATGTGTGAGAGAGAAAGAGGATGTTTTTAAGAAAAGCCAACGGAGTTTATACGTCTCTTTGTTGAGCTTCAAGTCATGAACGTTAGGACGAAGAAGTGTGATGAGCAACGAGTACGTGGTAAAGGAATGTGTCTTTTACTGGCGCTCTACTTGAATCCCGGTTCAGCTGCTGGTAAGTCGAAGAGAATTCGAAGGCAAACAAGACTGTCTTTTGAGGATGAAAGTCATACACGAATCCCTCTCAAGCAATTCTGTGTATGTCTTTTTGTCTTGTATGACACACCAACCGTCAAGAATGCATCACTTCCATCCGAATCAATACACACGCCATCCCCATCCGTCCAAGTCTACAACCTCGACCCCCTCCTCAACCCCTGCAACCACCTGATCCCGTCACACAGGTCCGGCACGAACCTCTTCGTCTCCGGGAGCTGGGCGATCTCGAACCACGCGTGAGGCACGCCAGGAAACGCTCGAACTTTCGTCGACGCTCCGCCGCGTTCGAGTTGTTTGGCGTAGAGGAACCCTTCGTCGCGGAACGGGTCTTGGCCGGCCACTTGGATGTAGGCGGGCGGGAGGCCGGTGAAACTGGAGCGTGGGAATAGGCAGGGTGAGAAGGTTGGGTCGCTGGAGTCTTTGACGTCGAGCCAGTCTGTGGGATGGGTCAGTGGGTTGGGTGGATTGGGGTTGGGATGGGTTTACCTGGGCCGAGCATGGCTTTGATTGTGTCTTCGCCGATGAGGACGGCGTCGTTGTTGTCTTCGAGGCTAGTGATTTCGTCCTTCCACTGCTGTGGGACGTCGAGCTTGTCTTTGTGTCGCTGGTCCATGAACCAGCCGACTGTGAGCAATTGGCCGGTGATGGGTGTTGAGAGCTTGTTTTTCTCAAGGTGGGTGATGACAGCAGACATGTTGGCGCCTGCTGATGCGCCTCCGACCACGAATCCTAGCGCTGGGTCGACTCTGATGCTTCTATGGTTCTCTGCGATCTGTTCGACGGTCAGAACGTGATTGATTGAAGTTGCAGTTTGCATTCTTACCCATAGGACGACGTCGTGGACATTGTTGAGAGCTACTGGGAAGCGATTTGGTACCAACGCGTAGTCGATATTGACCACAACGAAGTTGCAGTGGAATGACATGTAGCGACATTGGGCGTCGTCGGTGTCTAGATTACCGAGCTTCCAGCCCCCGTGATGTGTCCAGGTCAGTACGGGAAAGTGTTGATCTTTCGAAGCCTTGTTGGGTGTGTAGGTCCGGACTTTGATAGGTTTATCATCACGACCAGGTATCGAAAAATCCTTGACGGCGACGAGCTCGGGTCCAGGAATCTCCTTTGGCTTGATGCCATGTTCAGGGTTGAAGGCTGCTTTTGCAGATTTGCCGAGTTTCAGTTTGTCTAGCTGTAGCTTGCCTGGTGGAAAGTGTGGCAGGATCTGGTTTGTTAGATGTGGTGTCGAGACTCAGCTGAATGTTACTGTACCATCTTCATCACCTGTGTAGGCTCCGACATCCATGTGTTTGGTCCAGGCATTTTGATGTATTGGAGAAGACTGTCACTGGATCATTCGATCTTTAACCCGGAGTTCTACACGACAGTAAGATTGAATGCCTTGACGAGAGGTGTCAAGAATATCAGAACATGTTTTGTTCGTGGCTGGTGGTACAGAGTCCGATTCACAATGCAGAGACCGGACACCGCTGGAAGGTCAACCATTGGACAGCGTCAGCTCCGTGGTCAGCAATGTACCGAAAGACACTCCACTTCCATTGAGTTCACGCGGTGTTCACAAAATCAACATCGTGTAGATCTCACGTTCGATGGAACCTCATTCTGAAGTCCTCGCATCTCAGTGCATCAATGCGACAAAGGAGTGTTGGAGAGCTCTCGTTCTCATGCTCACGTCCTTGTGGCTGCGCGGAGACGCGAAGGGCGTTAGCGGCAGCCGATCGTGACACGCCGCGCGGAGGGTGATGAGGGCCGCCCCGGGCATCACCGCTGACTTAGCCTCCCTGCCATCTCAGCCTCAGATCCTTCTATGTTCAGCTTCGGCAGACTCTGTCGCTCTGCAGCAGGCAATCGTGGCACAACCAGATCTGCGCTGCGAGAGCTTGCATGTCATGTATCACTAAGAGGAGAAAGTGCGCCTGGGAGCTGTCTTCATGTGGGCTGTGCCAGGTATAAATCTCCGGCTCTGCAGAAGGGACTTGCGTTCTTCCCTTACGCAACATGCATATGCACACATTCCGATGCAGACGACTTCAGCACACTGATTTCCGCAAACAGAAGACAACCTGCTTAGAGCATCTGGGACATTCATCGACGGCTTCTCGGCGCCTACCTGCTGATTCGAAGCCTCGACCAGCATGGCAGTCAAGCGCACCCCATGTTCGAGTTCCTCCAACCCGTTATGGAGCAGAGTCTGAGTGCTGTTCTCTCAGTCAGAAATCCGATAGCTTCGAAGTGGTCCAATACCATACAAGAATCTCTCCCCGTCATTCGCAATCAGAATTTCACTGGGCAACGCTGAACTGTTCTACGATGATCCTTGGGCGTTGAACATATGGAAATCATCTCAAGCTGCTCCTTATCTAATCCCGGCATAGGTCAAGTCCAGAACCATCTTGCTGTGAGACAAACGTCTGGCAACATGACAGCGATCAGACTATATGACGTGCGAGTGTCACAAGTTAGTGTCTTTCTCGCTATGCACGACGATAGCCACCCAATACGTCCGGCAGTGCCAGTACTCTGGAGGCGCGTGGAGGCTATTGCCATGTCCTGCATCATGATTCTGAGCACAAAATGGCTGCAAAAGACGACTGTTCTCGACTGCCGGAGCATCGTCGGACCCTGTGAGCATCATTGATTCTACACAAGTGCGTCAGAACTTGATTGACTTTTGGAATCCACGTTGAATCTTGCTTACGTGCAAGAAGCTAGCGGACATGTCACAGCTCCTGATCGTTCATCAGGATCCGGCTTATTGCAGACTGCTTTCTGACGAATCGTGGTTTGCTGGAGTAGCTGACCACTCAGAACGGTTCGGCACAACTGACACGTCAGGTTCAGACTGAACGTCTGTGACGAGCATCCGAAGCTGCTCCCAATCCAGCGACCGGCAGCTGCTCTCGGCTTGTATGTCCTGTCACTCGCCTTGGACATGTGTACCACCACCTCGCCCATCAGGAGCTAGACCGCGGTGTTGCTAAGGAGTCGGCTTGACGGGACAGACGGTTGGGACGCTAAAAGAGATCATTCGTATTGAAAACATCCAGCACTGAGTGGAGTTATGTAATTGTAAAGTCATCTGCTGCTGGTCGGTGACAGTGGAGCGACCGTCTGTTGCTGACATCCTGTCGCAGTGCGTTATTCATGCTGCAGAATTTGCAAACACTGACACTGGCAGCGATGATCGTCTGTTCGGCAATATGGCCGCGGCCGCGGCGGACAGAGCTGCCAATGTCCCGGTGGCCATCCTTGCTGTTATCCGCCTTACATCTACTTCTACGCTATGTGTTTGTCATCACGTCCACACCACCTCCCTGGCCAGGCCACCGAAAGCGCTGGATGGAGAAGGTGGAAGACAGGACGAACAAACAAACAGAAAGCAAGCCATTGTTGTGAGTAGTTGATAGACACGCCCACAATCTGGCCATCACGACGGTGGAGCGCGCGATCCCACGGGTAGGATAGCCCAAAGCTTCACGGCAAATCCAGCTCAGAGATCTGATCCCTGTCGCAGCTAACTAGCCGAGAAACTGTAATTCCGGCTTGCAAACTTGAGATAACCAGACCAGCCCCTCCGAGTCTCGATACTCGAGCCAGAGTCGAGGCCGGCCATCATCTGAGTAATACGAACCTTTCTTGGCATCAACGATGGCGAGTTTTGGCTCCAAGGCTGGCCGCTGGCAGTATGATTCTCGTGAAGGATCTTTGAACGATAATTGCTAATCGCAGCTTGCAGTGGAGTCAGGGATTTGTCGAAATGACTCCCCGCAGTGGTAGACACTGGCACCAAAGGCGAAGAAAGTCTCGACGTCGCACACGCAGACTGGTTCAAGCAGCCCACTGGCGCTGGTGGTGCACCCAACGATTCTACCACCGCGCCATCACCCTCGTCCGGCACTGTACTTTTGCTTCATCTGACCTAGGGCTCATGCACACCATCAACGGCGCTGACTCGACATTACAACTTCACCATCCCATCTCGGTGGTTCCACTGAGACTAAACAATCTTCTCCCAGTCCGTTTCGAGGAAACCGACCCACTTGGATTCCAAGTATAGGCCCTCACTGGACGATAAAGCGTTGACCGCCTTTCTTTCGAAGGCTCAAGAACTCAAAGAATCCCTGTCTGGGCGGACACGACCACTAAAGCCCAAGTGATCATTCCTGCGCGAGTCCTGGGTGTGTACGAAGTCCTTTCAGAAGATCGTATGTAGCTGAATTGGTGGAGCCGGACGCACTGATCGTGTTGATGGAGACCTGTGCTACTTGACCCTCTAACGAACGCATTTACATCTTTCGAGAGCCCTGATGACTGTCCCCTCTGCAACGAACCTCAGCACGGCTAGCAGCACAGCCAGCAGCACTGAGAACGACAGTGAGCCGGCGAAAAGAAGTTTCAAGCGTTGTGGCCTCTCCCAATGCCGAAAAGTTGAATGCAACTTAAGGTCACACAGGCAGTTTGTTGCTTCTAGGCGCAAGGCGCATCGTCCGGGATGGACTGCCGGTACTGAACAAGCGACGAACAGTGTGTTGGACCATTCGGCTCAACGCGTCGAGCGACTGATATCGAATGGATTTCCGACGTTACCATTCAAGCATGAATGCTCGCCGATCTTTCGAGAATTAGCACAGCATTATTTTAGCGACCAGATTGACCGCCTGATCCAGATATTCTCGCCCAATCTCGATCGCCGTACTTACAAAGCAACCATGATGGATCACGCATTGTCCAACGATGTGTTTTGTGTCTGCATCACGGCCAATGCTAAAACAGACATGTTGATGCGCGGTCACATTCGAATTCCGGACCGAACCTCGGAGATGGTATACGCGGCGACTGCCTCAATCCTACGGCGGAAGCTGGCCGACTTTAAGCCGACAGATCTGGACTGGCTTCTGGTCTTGGTCGTGGCTTTGGTCGGATTCGACCTGGCGTTCGAAAGAACAGACTCGCTCAGAGGTCATCACGAGGCGCTCCGACAACTCGTGGCTATGAAAGGTGGAATACACACCGTAGGCCACACCGTGTGGTACGTTTTGAACACAGATCGCTTCCTGGCCGTGTTTACGGGCCAGTACCCTATCTTCAGGCAGTATCCGATTCTCAGGCAGTCAACCATGTTTCCACGACCGCCGAGCGAACAGTCACTCGTTCCTTACGGAGCAGCTTTCACACGCCTCAAGACGACAAAGAGTTTGGACGAACCAGTGCTGGATCTATGCCTGGAGCATTGCCAGATCATCCACCTTATCGAGACAGCTCAAATTTCGTTTAACCCGAAAAGCTCTCCCGCATTAGTCCCTTCTGCTTTACCGTATTTCCTGTACCTACGGGACCGCCTAAGCTGTCAAGGCACAATACTGCATGCTGACTACCACGAAAACCAGAACCGTATGGAACCAACAGATAGTGGAGATACCGACATGAAGGATGAGCAAAGCGGTCGGACTCTGAGTGTATCGCGCTGCGTACTTCTCACTGTGCTGATCATCGAGTACGTCACGCTCCACGCGAACTACTACACGATCAAGGGAACCTACCTAGCAGCTCAGATCAAGTCGATTATAGAGCAGCAGCCAAGCACACATTGGGAAGACTACCCTGATGTACTGGTCTGGGTGACTTTTACGCTGGCTGCCGTTCCCGACTACTGGGAAGAGCACCGATGGGCTGTATTGAAGTTAAAGCAATGCCTCGATACCAAATACGAGAAGAACTGGCCGCCGGCGAGTTGGAAGGATGAAGTGCTGAAAATACTCAAAGACCATCTTTGGGCGGACATACTGGAGCCTTCGTTCCGTAAGACGTGTGATGAGTTGCTCGTCACGTCCACGTAGAGTGTGCTCCGTACGGACAGAAGGAGAGAAACAATAAGAAAATACTTAATTGATTAATGCTTACCTTGAAGTTGAGGCTGACCCATCGCCTGGCCCACAGGCCTATAATTAAGTTCGTGCGGGTTGACATCGCCTCCGGAATGATAGCTTCATCGTCGAATCCTTGCTAGCCTGTGACGATTCGATCGTACCCACCTCACCATACTGTAGCGTGACCTCCTTTCCATACATAGTACACCATATGCAGTCCAGAGCAGTGATCGTGATGTCGCTTGGAGCAAGCAGCCCTGGATACGTTGTGTCCAGACTTCGACAGCCACATTTCACTCGAGCCTTGATTAACGCAACGTGATCTCTGGCGTCATGACGTGTCCAGAAGCAGCCTTTTGCCGTGCTGTTGTCATGTTGTTACTTGTCTGTTCCACATCCTACCGGTGCTGGTCGCCATGCGTTACATGCAGCAATAACGCGGAGTCTATGGAACGTTTCTGGCGATGTCGGTGCTGTTCGATCACGGTAAAGTGGCACAAGTGCGTCGTTCAAGAGTGGTTGCGTGCGATTTGAGGCGACGGCGATGGTACGTACTCGGTCTTGGGAGGGGACTTCCTTGGTCGAACTTGTGTCTCGATGCGAAGCTTCGTTGATTCTACAAATCGACGTGAATGTTGTCATTCCCGACGGACCGATGCTATCAGGTTGATCAACACACGTCATGCTGAGAGTACCTACGAAACATAATGCCACCACTGCCTTCGTCAGAGAGGTCTGCCAGCTGTTGAGAGTGCAAGTCGATGGCCGACGGACGAAGTTTCTTCTCAGAGCCGAGAAGCAAGCCCTGTCACCGTCCACATGATTACCTTGTACTGTACTCCACCCTCCGGCGATCTTCCGCCCCTGCCCTGAACACGATCAAGGATGCCAAGATATGCCTACACCACGCTCAACGACGAGTGCTCCGTGCACCTTCGTGCCTTCTCGTGTCTCTTGTTTTTGTTTTCCGTCTGATGGTTTCTTCAGTGCAGCCATGATGACTGCACAGGCGCAGGAACCTGTCCAAGCGAACGACCGCGGCATGAGAATCGATACACTGCACCACTGGTGCCTGGCCCAGTTTATTATTATTATTATTGATTCATTCTTACGTCCCAGCCTGCCTATAGGCGGCTATACGCACTATAAAATAGGTTCTAGCTTAATTTATAAGGGCTATTTACTTAACTCCGATATATTATCGCCCGATACGTATCTAATTAATAATTATATATTAAAGTCTTATTAGGATAATATTTTCCGCGGGAATATATTCTAGTAAAATATAATTTAAAATAAGATTAAAGATATTATAAGAGAATTATTATAATAATATTTTATATAAATATCTTATTTATTATAAATATAATTAATATTAACTTATTTATAAAGATTTTAAAGATCTATATTATTATATTTCTTAAAAGCTTACTTTTAAAAGCTAAAATAATTATATTTAATTAAGGGTTAAATTTATCTTCGGATAAAATTAAACTTTAATTATTTATTTTTATTAAAGTAGTTTTATTAATAATATTAATATAATTTAATTATTTAACGAAATCTATTTTTTTTATTTAATTAATTTAAAGAGCGAAAGTAAGTTATATTAATATTATAATTAAATAATTATTAAAATTAATTAATATTAATTTATACTTAATTATTAATAATATCTTTTATATTTATTATAAATTTATAACTATAGTATTTATAATTATAATTATATTAAATTTTAAGTTCGGTCTAATTAATCTTATAATATATTATTTTTATATATTATTAACGTTAATATTAAACGATTATATCTCTTAATTATAAATATAATATTAATTAAAATAAATTAGCTTAATATTAATATTAAAGATAATAATAATTATATAAAATTAAACTAGACGTTATATAATCTATAATATATATATAGCTTTAATTATTAATTTTTATTATTAAAAGATCTTAAACTAACTTAATATAATATTATAATCTTAAATCTTTTCTTAGATATTTAAGTATAACTAATATATTATAATTACGTATTTAATATTCTTATATAAATATTTATAAATATAGCTTATAAATTCCGCTAAATTAATAAATATTAAAAATATAAATAAATTTATCTTTTTAATAATTATCTAAATAATTATTACGCTAATAAATTTAAATAATCTTTAATATAAAGTAATTATAACTTATTTTAATAGTTTCTTAAAAAGCGAATATATAATTTATTTAATATTTTTATTAATTTATATTTTATTTTATATATTAGTTAAATACTAGTATTAGATAATAAATTTAAAAAAGAATAGTTATTAAAAGTTAATAAATAAAAAGCTAACTTATTAAATAATTTTTTTTATTAATTTATTAACGAGTTCGTTATTTAAAATATTTTTATAAATAAAGATCTAGCGTATCTTAATTAAATATTTTATTTAATATAATAAATATATTAATTTAATATTTAAGCTTATAATTTATTAGCTAAAGTAAGACTAGAGATTTATAATAAAATAAATAATAATATTATTATTAATAAATATCGTTATAATCCGTTTATCTTAATAAGATTTATATATTAAAATAATAACGTCTTTAATTAAATTAATATTAAATTTAAAACTTAAGAGATTTTTAAGCTTAATTATTAAATTATTAAAGGCGTCCTATTTAATTATTTATATAAATATTATTTAAAATATTATTATAATACCGTAAAGTTCTATCTTATAAATTATATATTAATATTCTATATCTATAAATTAAATATATTATTAATTAAATTAAGGGCTATAAATAACGTAGATTATATAATTATTTAATTTAAAGCCGTTAATATAAAATATTAAATAGTTTATTATTTATTTTATTATAATCTTATAATATTATACTTCGGCCTTTTTAGTATTAAAGAAAATAGTAATTTTAATAGATTAATATTAAAGAGAAATAATAAATAATTAAATTTATTTAATTTATTTAAACTTAAAATATCTAAAGTAAATATTCTTAAATATATAAAATAAGCTTTTATATAAAAAGAGATTAATAATAGATCTTATTCGTTAATAATAATATTTAAATTTAAATCTTTATTATTTTATTAACTCGTTTTATATTAAGTTTATAAAAGCTTAAATATAAATATAGTTTATTATTTATTAAAGTATAATTTTAATAAAGGATATATAAAATAAGATTTAAAAGGCGGTAATTATTATATATTAATAAATATTAATTATAATTATTATAATATTATATTATAGCGATTATAAAGCGCTAATATTAATTATTTATATATTAATTTTATTAAATTTAAGGGTTATAATTTATTAAATAGAGGACGCGTATATTATAATAAACCGGATATATATTATATAAATATTCTAGAGTATTAAGAGATTAATATTTTAAATTAATTTAATAATACTCTTTATAGCTTTAATATATTTAAAGTATTTAATTTTAACGTACTTAATATAGGGCTATTATTTAAAATAAATATTCTAAATTAGATTTAGATATTATATATAATAATTTAATTATATAATAATATTCTCTATTTTATCGTTAATAAATATTAATAATAAATTTATTAATTATTTTACGCGTCCTTTTTAGCGCTTATAAAAGAAATAAATTAGTTTAATTTTTTTAGAAAATTATTTAAAAAAAGATTATTTAAATTAATTTAATAATTAAGGTTAGATTTTAATAATAAAATTATAATTTTTTTTAATTATTTTACTAGTAATTATTATCGTTAAATTATTTATAAAATCTAGCTTTAAAATATAGTTCTTAATATAAAAGTTATTATTTATTAATTTAAATAAGTTAGCGTTATAAAAAAATATAAAATAAATAATAATAAAGACTCTTAAAGAATATTTATTAATATATTAATTTAAATTATATTATTATTATTAATTTTAGGGAGTTTAAATATAATTTAATAGTTTTATATTTATATTATAATATAATTTATAATTAATAAATTTATTCTTTTTTTTAATAAATAATACTAGAGATATTCTTAATAAATATTATTAAATATATTAATAACGTTAAAATATATTATAATAATAATCTTATTATTATATTAAGTAGTCTTAATCCTCTTATAAATTATATATAATATTATTTTAATAAATACTCTCTTTCTAGTATTAATATAATAGCGGAAAAGAATATTTATTTATTTTATTAAGTAGCTAATTCTTTTTACTAGTATATTATTAAATAGTTTATTTAATATCTTTATTAATATTATTAGTTAATAAAATTTAATAAATATATAATCTTTTTTATTAGCTTTCTTAATAATTATTATAATTAACTTCTAAAATAACTTTAAGTTATATTTATAAATTAAATATTTATTAAATAAAATATAATAATAATTTATTATAAATAATATAACTAGCTAAAGGACTTTATTTAAAATATTTATTAAATTAAATATTTTATTAATTATTATATATTAGGCTATTCTTTTTATCTTAGGACCGATAATTAAAATAAATTAAAATAATTTAACTATTATTAAATATTAGATATCGTTATTATCTTTAAAAAGAGATAATATTATAAAAAAAGTTTATTATAATACGTTAATCTTCTTTTTATAACTCTTTATCGTTTAACTTTAATATTATAATAAAGAGATAATAATCTCTCTTTTTTATTTATTAAAGGCTTATTTAACTAACTTTTATAAATCTTTTAAGCGTTAAATAATTTTAATAACTCTTTTTTAATAAATTTATTTTAATATTTTAATTATAGCTCTCTTTTTATAATTATAAAAGATTTAATAAATTTTTTAATTTTATTTATTATAGATTTTTTATTATACTTTATATAATCGGCGATACTTTATTTAAATATTTTTAACTTTTAAAATAAATCTAAATATTATTTAAGGCGATAGATTTAATAATAAAATTAATATATTAATAACGGCTTATAAGACTTATAAAAGAGTTTAAATTAATAATTTTATTTTTATTTTATTTTTTAGAGATATAACTTTAAGAAGATATTATTAAAAAGTTTTAATAAATAGCTCTTTATTAGTTTTTTTAAATTTATATTAAAAGATAATTTCTTATTTTAATAATTATAACGTAAAGTTATAAATAATAATAAGATAATTAAAGTTATAAGTTATATTAATATTAATAATATAAATAACGAGTATATTATAGAGCTTAGATATTATTAATATTAAATTAATATAGTTTTCGTAGTATAATAATATAATTAAAAAGATAAACGTATTTATAAATAAATTTAATTTAAGTTAATAATAGTAGATAATATTAATAAGATTTTAAGATTAAAGATATTTATAATTATAATTTAGTCTCTATTAAATATTATAATAAATATTAAAATTATTTATTATTAATTAATAGCCCTTTAAGGGCTTTATTATATTAATTAATAAAGAGAGAATAAAAGAGTTATTTTTTTTATTTTAAAGAGACGAGAAAGAATTATAAATAATATAAATATAAATAGATTTTATATTAATTTTAATATTAATTATTATAAAGTCCTTATTATAAATTATTATCTTTTAATTATTAAGTAAGATTTATATATTAATAAATATATAGACCCTTACTTAAATATTTTCTTAAATATTAAATATTAGATAAAATCGGCCCTTAAGGGAGTTATAAATAATATATTTAAAGGGATTAATTTATAATTTAAGAATAATAATAATATTATATAAATAAACTTAAAAATTATAAAAGAAAGAAATTATAATTAAGTTTTTTTTTTTTTAATAATTTAATTAAATAATATTAAGAGTATTTTTAATTATAATATTTAATTAATTTATAAATTTTATAAATATTATTAGCTAATAAATTTATATTATTATTATTAATAATTAAAAAAAAGGATATCTTATTATTATTTATAAACTTTATTAAATTCTTTTTCTCTCTTTAAGGCTCTTAAGTATTTATATATAGAGATTTAATATTTAATTTAAAAGTAATCTTTATTATTTTAATATTTTCTATTAATAATATACTAATATTTATATTTATTATTAATTAATTAATCTTTATTATTTTTAATTATAATTAACTAGAGAGAGTAAAAAAGTTATAAAAAGAAATATAATTAAAATTATAACTTCTCTTATTATTAAAGAGAGATAACGATATTAAATCTTTAAATATATTATTTTAATTTAAGTCTATATTATTACTCTTTAATATAACGTTATTTATACTATCCCTTTTTAGAAATATTTCTTTAAGTAAGTTATTATTTAATATAATTATTAACTAAAATTATACTAGTTAGAATTAAGATTATTAAAAAGAAATAATATTATAAACGTTTTATATTAATATTTATAACTTATTTATAACTATTTTAAATATATTATTAATTCTAGTTATTAGTCTTTTTTAAAAGATTATATTATTAATTAACTCTTTTAAAATCTCTCTTTTATCCCTTTTACGTAAGATTAGAAATATAGAAATTAAAGCGCGTATAATAAGCTAGATATTAATTTAAGTTAATATTAAAACTTTAATTAAAGATATAAAGAGTTTATTTAATTAAAAATTAATATTAAATATTATTATTATTTATTTTAATAATAATATTAAATAATAAAAAGTTAATTTATTTTATTTTTTAATTTATTAAACTTTAGTTATCTTAATAAGTTTATTTAAATTTTAATAAAGCTTAAATTAAGTTTTATAATTATTATTATATAAAGCGTATTTAAATAAGAAGCTAGAAAGTTAATAATTTAAATATTTAAAGATTTTATAATTATAAATATAATAACTATAAAATAAAGAATTTATATTATAATTATAATAATTATAACTATATTTATAATATTTAAAATATTATAATATATAATAATTCTAGTTATATTTCTTTATTTTATAATTAATATAATTAAAAAATATATTATATTAAATAAAATAATTAGCTAATTAAACTTTATTAATATTTATTATTAAGGAGTTTATCTTATTTTAAAAATAAATAAATTACTTAATAATCTTAATAATCCCTTTATATTTATAAATTTAATAATTATAAAAAATTAAAAGCTTCTAGATCTTATTAATTAATTATATATTAAGTTTTTTATTAACTAGTTATATTAAAAACTTATAAATTATTATTTTAAAAAACTTTATTAAAAAACGCGCTTTTAGATTTAAAAGACGCGTTTAAAGATTTTTATATTTTTTTAAAAGCTTATATTTCTAATAATTAATAATAAAGATCTTAATATTATAGTTATATAAATTCTAAATATTTTAAACTTTAAAATTTTTAAATAATTTAGCTAGCTTTTATTTAAATATAATAATAAGCGCGTTATTAATAATCTTAATTATTATTTATAAACTCTTTTTTTTTAACGCCTTAACTTTAGCTATATAATTTATTTTAATAATAATCTTAAGCTTAATAATATTCGTAAAAAAAGTTAATAAAGAGAAGATATTATTAATAATATAAGCGGAAAAAGATTTATTTAAATTATTATTTATTACTTTAAGGGTTTATATTTAAGGATTAATAAAAATATTAAAGGAGCTTATTATAACTTTAAAAGTAGTTTAAATTTATTAGAAATTAATTTAAAGAATATTAATTAATTTATTAAGTCTCTTAATATCGTTAGTAATACTATTAATATACGTTTAAATAATAATAATAATATTTTATTTTTAATTTTTAAACGCGTTAATTATATTAATAACGATAATAAAAGCTTTTATAAATATTTTATTATATACTTTAAAAGTAGCTATAAAGTAACGATTTAAGAACTCTTTAAATAAAATAAAGAAAGATTTAAATTTATTTATTTATTAATACTTATTATTATTAATCTAAAGCTCTAAAAAGAAGAGTTTTTATATACTAGATTTTATTAAATCTAATAATACTAAACTACGCTTTAGTAGTATTATAATAAAAATAATATTATTTAATACGCCGTAAATAATAGATTAAGAAATTAAGTAATATAAAAGGAAATCTAATAAATATAGTTAGTTAATAATAAAAATGAGCGTCGGCTGAAGTTTTTTTGTCCGAGGAGGATGGTTCCTGATTAGAGATCTTTGACAAGATCTCTGCCGTATAATGTGTTCCCATTTTAGGCAAGTCTCCCCAATTACTCCGAATCGCTACATTCTGGTTCTTGTGTCTGTACGCGATTGACCTATTCTTGGATCTCCCCTCCACGAAGACAGAAGCTCTTGTTGAGATTCAGTTGATCCTGGAAAGAAGTGCAATCACAGAGTAACAAGCTTTCGGATACACCAATGTCGTGCCAGAGCTTGTGGAGAGCATTGGTGAAGTTTACAGTCTGACCTCACAATGACTAGCCTAGCTGACCTTGACCACAAACATTACTTCTTGTCGTGCCTCACATTGGAACAAATAAGGGTATAGATGATCGCCGGTACTCCTTGTGTAAACGACGAACTACGGTGAATGCAAAGAGCCCAAGGCCCACAAATCTCGGATATGCTGTCCGGAGGGTTACCAGAAGGTGCAAAAGTAGCGATCCAGCACTTTACTACATAGTACCTTACACACAGATTCACTGTGCCACTAGGCTTGGGGAAAGAGTCTGTAACTTTCCGTCGGCTGGAACTCGAACAGACTAAAGGTTGACATTCGGTATCCAACCGCGTACCAACACAATGGAGACTCATGACGTCTTGATGCTCCCACACACGTCAGGAGCGTTCCTGACCCTTGTCAAGCTCTGATTCGAGGTAAATTTGTACACGCTGAAAGCTACGACCTCGTAGACAATATTTTTCATATCACTGCCTCACTTGTTCGAACAGCAATCATGCAATCTACGATAGCTCGTCCAGCGCTGCGAGCCCTCTCACGACCCGCAGCAGTTCAAACTCTCCCCAGACACACCCTGCGCAGGAACTTTGCCAGCGAGAAGCCTGGAGATGTAGCAAAGGGCGATTCGAGTCGTTCAGTACCACCTGGTGGAAGCAGCAGAGCGCCTTTGTAAGTCGTTTCTCGTCTGGGTATACCAACTCTCTCCGGTTCTGTCACCAAACGCGTTTCCTGAAGAGTTTCGAGCCGTTCATACTGACCTCGATCCAATAGCATCATCATTGGCGGTGTGCTCTTTGCCGTCGTTGCTGGCCGATACATCCTCGCGAGCGACAAGCCCGCACGTTCAGGACAGGCAGAACAAGCAGCGGCGATGAGAGAGGGGAAGGTGGTCGACAACACGCGTGATCTTAGAGACAGCCCAGTCAAGACTTTGGAGCAAAAGAAGCAAAGAGATGGCAGCGCGTAGTGAAGATGCCTTTGGCCGGCACTCAAGCGGCACAGCCATTGCCGCAGGCGTTCAATCTGCGTTGGTCCACTGAATACAGGGGATGGGTGGCCGAGAAGGATGTATATCGATATTGCATGAAAAGGTCAAAAAGACCAAGGACGTCATTCAGAGCGAACCGAAGCAGTCGGAGAGAAGATTTTTGCGAGCCCTTGAGGTATACCGAGTCCAGCAGACAATCAATCCATGCTGTGTCAGCAATCGCCCAGCCTCCAGCGTACATTAGCAACACCGGCATAGATCCAACCTTCAAACAGGTGCCGAAATCAAGAACTTTGAATCATATACAGGAGGTGACCTTGTACAGTGTTTGAGCATCTCACCTGGACACTATGCGTGCAGGGATTGCAATGAACGTCGCATCATACCTTGAACATGCTCATGTAGCAATCGTGAGAAGTAGTCTTTCCGTATGCTCTAGTGTCGCACTAATAGTCCCTGCAAAGACTCGAGCTCAAGCTCATTGTGTTAATAAGACATATCATGTGGTGCTTGTCTGATCTGACTGCATCGACGTCTGGGCCGTACTCTGAAGATTGCACATGAACAAGGCTGGAAGATACCGCCAAGGCTGCGGAGTAGACTCCATCGAAGTCGAAGTTTCACTGCGCGGATAATTTACAGCAGCTCGTAACCAGAGATGGAGTCCATCATTCACTGAATAACACCTACAAGCAGACACCGCATGATTGAGGCCATATAATAGCGCGTCTCGATATCTCAGCTTCTGATTCTGGCTGCTGAAGTTGCATTGTCTGTTGCAGCCTGATTTCTGCTCGGCGTGTTGCGCGACAGAATGAACGGGGAAAGTTACTCGTCAAGAGGTATGCAGAACTGTCGCATTTAGCAAGACAAAGACTGACTATTATAGACGGCGGTCGCGACTCTGGGCGATCGAGAGAGTATCATGTATGACAATCAACCTAAAGTTCGAGCCATTAATACTAACTATCTGAAGCAGGGCTCAAGACACGACCGCGACCGAGGCGACCGTGAGGACAGACGTGATCGAGATCGACGAGACAGAGGTGATAGAGGAGACAGAAGTGAGAGACCAGACCGAGGTGATAGAGGGGAGAGAGGTGACCGCGAAAGAGACCGAGGCGAACGCAGACGGTCAAGGTCGCCTCACCACCGATCACGACGCGACTTCGAAGACTCCTATTCATCAAGCCGAGACTACCGAGCGCGCGAGAGAGAAGACAGGTACTCGAGTCGACGAGACGACCGGGATTGGAACAGAGACAGAGGCCCAAGGCGCCGCGGCGGAGATGATGACAGACGACAAGACCGTGACCTGTTCGACGATAGGAGAAGGGGTGGAAGAGACCGAACAGAGAGAGCTGACCGAGACCGTGGAGCAAGAGAGGATCGTGACGAGTTCGCTGCTCAAGCTCGTGGTCAAAGAAACAGTCCTCCACCGAAGAAGCGAGAACCCACTCCTGATCTTACAGATGTCGTGTCTGTGTTAGATCGTAGGAGACGCTTGACGCAGTGGGATATCAAACCACCTGGCTACGAACACGTTACCTCAGAGCAAGCCAAGTTGTCCGGCATGTTTCCACTTCCAGGTGCACCTCGACAGCAGGTCGACCAGAGCAGGTTGCAAGCATTCATCAATCAGCCTCAGGGGGGCGCCGATGCCGCTGCTCTGAAACCCTCAAATGCGCGCCAGTCGAAACGTCTTTTCGTTTACAACGTACCAGTGTCGGTGACTGACGACGCCGTGGTCGCATTCTTCAATCTACAACTCAATGGTTTGAATGTCACGAACGGTGTTGACCCTTGTGTGACAGCAAACATCTCCGACGATCACAGTTTTGCTCTTGTGGAGTTCAAGACACCAACTGACACTACTCTTGCACTGGCACTCGACGGCATCACTATGGAAGAACATCACACCGAAGCTAACGGCAGTGCAAACGGCGACGTGAAGGGACTCGAGATTCGACGACCAAAAGATTACATCGTTCCGCTTGCTGAGTCAGATGTGCAGATGGATGGTCAAGTCTCGAGCGATGTGCCAGACACAGAGAACAAGATCTGTATAACTCGCATCCCACCAGCTCTAGAAGATTCGCAAGTACAAGAGCTACTCCAAGCTTTCGGCGAGTTGAAGGCATTCGTGGTAGTAAGAGACCAAGGAACCGGCGAGTCAAGAGTAAGTCCTACCTTCTCCATGTCCATACCATACTAACGAGAAATTTTAGGGCATTGCATTCTGCGAGTACGTCAGCCCAGAAGCCACGCCGATTGCCATCGAAGGTCTCGCCTCAGTCGAGTTCGGCGACGTGACCCTCAAAGCCAGCCTGGCCAGTATCGGCTTCAAACAAGCGGCCGGCCTCGAAATGGGCGTGAGTGCCATGTCCATGTTCGCCGGCACCACGTCCGACAGCTTCGAGGAAACCCGCGTCCTCCAACTGCTCAACATGGTCACGGCCGAAGAACTGATCGACAACGACGAGTACGACGGTAAGTCCACTCACCCACCCCGTCATCCCAAACACACCATGCTAACTCACCCAGAAATCTGCGAGGACGTCCGCGACGAATGCAGCAAGTACGGGTCGATCATCGAGCTGAAGATCCCGCGCCCGGCGGGAGGCAGCAGGCAGTCAGCGGGCGTGGGCAAGATCTTCATCAAGTACGCCGACACGGCCTCGGCGAAGAAGGCGCTGCAGTCGCTGGCGGGCCGGAAGTTCGCCGACCGCACCGTCGTCACGAGCTACTTCGACGAGTCGAGCTTCGATGTCAGTGCGTGGTAGTGTTGATGTGTTTGTACGGTTCAGAAGGAAGGATGTGGTCGTTGGAAGTTGCAGAAGGTCAGGATGGACAGTGAGCAGGCGGCCATGGATCTCCCTAATCATCCGATCACGCATCGTTGGTCACTTGCTCAGAGAGCCTCACAACTATGATCAAGCGTCTTGGTATCTCAATCGACGAACGTCCTACTCTTCTCGCGAACATCCACTGCGGAAACAGACAACCAGACACCCACCTGACATGTCACGACATCATATATCTTTTCCGTCAACGCTCATCTGATGATGGGACAGCCAGTCAAGGAATGGACTGCATAAGGGAACTATGCCCATGGTGGCAAGTTATAAGGGAT
>JAOSBN010172877.1:0-20281 GCA_027563595.1 Erythroxylum suave | reverse complement strand
GTCGGAGACAGGATTTTTTTGTCTTCGTCATCCGTCCCCACCCACGGGGACAGCAACCAAACGTAGGGTTAGAGTCAACATGTTGGCCCAATTCATCTAACAATGCTTCAAATACTAGGAGGTGAAGTCATTCACTCCACTGTCCAGACTCTCCACATTGTCTGCGCTAAATTTGTCAATAGTTGTCTATTTTACATTTGTAAACTAAACCGGAGATATTTTAGCAACAATAATTTCAGTTATCTTAACATATATTAACATGTTCTAAAGGAGTCTTCATCTAACATTTGACAATTTCTCTAGGGTTGGGAAGTATTTGCAACAACATTTTCAATCTTTAGACCAACTAATTGCTTACCATTGTTTACAACCTGGCCATTTTTTCAGCAGGAATCCGTAGGTTGACTACACCACCATTAAAAACATCCAAAGCACTATTAAGCACATCCAATGCGACATCATAATTATTTTCACCCTATGAACTACGACTGTCTTTAACAGCCTTATCAGGGACTGTAGCAGAAACTACACCAGTAAAATAAACCCTTGCACATTCAACAATATGATTCTCCAACTTAGTTTTCTACAATTCCTGAGAAACAAAAACAGTTTGCTCTAGTTCCAGATCAACCAGATCTTCAACAACATAAGGAGGTTGTTCATTAGGCTGCTCCATTATATCCTTCTGCTACAATTCCTGACCACCCTCATTAGGTTCTTTACATATAAATAAAATAATAGGGTTAATCATATAAATCTTTTATGTAATTTAAGTAACTTTAAATTACTTTTTAATTTTTAAAAAACTTTTTGTGATATTCAATTATTTAGAAAATTTCCTTTTCGTACATTTTAAATTAATTATATATTAATAATATAATGAATAAATTATTAAACATTATCCAAATTAATTAAAACTCATCTAAAACAATAATTTATTATATATTAATTGACATGAACTTTAAAAATTAGGTTAGGTTATTTAATTGAAACAAATTTATACCATATTTATTTTATTTTTACTAAGAATACAAGAAATTTTTAAAAATTAAAAATGTAAGATTTTTAGAATTTTAAATATTTTTTAAAATTACATTATGCTATAAGTCTTATTTGAAGATCAAATACAAGGAGAAAAAAGATTGTGAATGTCATGCGAAAAAAAAGCATTAGTATAAAAAGTTTTCTTATAAGAAGCCCCATAGATCTCATAGTTTTCATGAAGGAGATTATAAGCCTTTCAGATGAAAGATGTCAATTTGTCAGATTCTTCAAACGAAGAAATCCTCAAAGAAAAGAAGGCATATCAATGTTTTATCTATGGCAAATCAGGACATGATACTCGTCAATGACTTAATAAGATGAAAAGGGATGTAAAATTATTATATTCCATTGAGGCTATCATGCCTATCCAAGATAATGGAAACATCGAAGATTTCATTAAAGAACAATCTAGTGAGGATGAAGAGAAATAATTTGCCTTTCCACTCGACTCTTCTACAGACAAGTCTGAACCTCTGATTCCTTAATTTCTACAGATGTCGAAGAAGACATGCTATACATGGTACAACAAAAATGTTTGAAGGTAGACTATAGGCCTTTCATTATTCCTTGTCCTAATGTCCATATCCAATTACTACAATAAGACAAATATGATAAGTCGATCAAGGTTAACAGGTATATGGACATTGGATCATGTTGCAGTATTATAAAGCTTAACATTTTACCACTTGAAGCATAGATATCTCATAACGAATATTTTACTATTGCTGATGAAAATTCTTTTAAGATTGAGCTTATCACAAAAAAGAAAATAAGGATCCACTTCTTTCTTGATTGTTTGGTTTGGATCAAAATTCCTAGAAACCATCTACCTAGCCCAAATATTGAGATTAGCATGGATGTTTATTGTAAAGCATTTCCATTAAAAATCCTACCTTCAGGGATTAAATGTTATGCCAATTTTAGTGCCTATATTGATATCAGAAATGTGTTTGAACTCACACAAGTACCACCTTCATACGAAGCACTACGAGATCAATTTTTATAATATTGTTCTAAGAACCATGCCCAGTTCTCACATCTCCATCCTCTATGGAAAAATCCTCACTTCTTCATCCATTTACCATTAAAAAAGAATTAGGATATCAATCCTACAAAAACTACTCATCCAGGTATGAACTCTGATGATTTTAAATTATCACAAGAGGAATGTGTTATCCTACTCTAAAAAGGATTGATTGAGCTCATAAAATATGATTGTGTTTGTCAATCTTTTTATGTGAACAAGAGATTTGAACAGAATCGCAGAAAAAAGAGGCTAGTGATTGATTGCAAACCTCTCAATTCTTTCCTACAAGATGCTAAGTTTCGACTACCAAAGATTAGTACTCAAGTCCTGTTTCTCTAAGAAGCTACAATTTTGTCGAAGTTTGATTTAAAAGCGGGATGTTTGCAGTTGGGAATTGACCCCCTAAGAAAGATACAAGATAACCTTTTGTATTCCTAATGCCTAATATTAACGGACTGTAACGCTATTTGGACTCAAGATTGCCTCTTCATTATTTCAACAGCTCATGACAAAGATCTATTAGCCTATTCTCTCTAGTAGCTTGGTCTATACTGATGACATCCTTTCATACTCTAAAACCCATGAAGAACACAAGGCTCTACCCCAATCCTTTTTGGATCTTATAAAACAACATGGGATTATGCTCTTAGCTGAAAAGAGTCATATTGTGTCAACTCAAATGTAGTTTTTGGGTATGAAGTTCCATAATGAGTTCTATCAGCTTGGTACACACATAGCTTGTGAACTATTACACTTCCTAGATGAAAATATCAAGACTAAACCAATTCAACAATTCTTTAGAATTGTTAACTACATTAAAGATTTTATTTCTCACGTGACTGATTATACATCTTTATCAAAGTTAATGAGGAAGAATTGACCACCATGGAGTAAAGTTCAAACTAGAGTCATACAAAACTTAAATCAAATATGTCAGAATCTACCTATTTAAAGATTCCTGATAAAGGCCAGCGCATTTTACAGATAGATTTTAGTGAGCATTATTAGGGTGCTATCCTAATTGAAGAGATTGATAGGAAAAAACATTATTGCGATCATGTAAGTGACCAATTCAAAGAATCATAAAAGCATTATCATATTTGCTATAAAGAGATTTTGACGGTAAAAAATGGACTGAAAAAATTTAACTTTGATCTCAACCCATACCATTTTCTGATTGACAAAACAAGAAAAATGAAATGTATTCAGACGTGAAAGCTCCAACGATGACTTGTGCTTATTTATAATTTGGGATCCATGACTCCTTTTGTTTCTCGTTAATAATTCTAATTCCTTGAAATCATTCATTTGTATTCTATGCAGTATCCAAAATTTATAAATAAATTAAATAAAAATGAGTCCCATTCTTACAAATAAAATAAAATATTATATATATATTTTTAAAAAAGTGGACATAAAACTTAACATGACGATAAATTTTTCGTTATGATAGAGTTTAATTTTAGCGTTTTTTAAATATTAAGATTATAATTATTTTCTCCAAAATATTTATATTAAAGTTGTCAATTGGTAAGAAATTTAAAATCAAAAGTGTCCTTTTGTATTTTTTAAGTCAAAAGTGACCTTTTGTCTATTTCCCGTATATGTTTCGCTGCAGCTACTCAAATAAGGATAGGCCTATTTTCTTCTTTACGAGGGTAGCCCTGTGCAGCCCTTCTTACGCTTGACCAACTCCGACCAGCATCTGCCACAATTGTCTGAATTTGCAGTCATTTAAGAATTGAGTTATTAGAATTCTCCTACGTACCGGACAATGTACTAAATTGGTGTTAACAATCACAAATTGTGTAAAGATCGAAGAATAGAGAACGACAAAAGGTTGTACCCAACTGCTGTCCGTCCCAACTTGATTAAATGATTCTCAACAATAATGTTCAATAAGACTATAAATGAGAAAATTTTTATTTTTAGTTTAATACCAATATATATTTAATCTTATAAGAAATGAAAATAATTTTATAAGAAATATAATATAATAAATTCAATTATATAATATAATTTAGACAATTGTAGCTAAGTAACTCATTCACTTTAATACGAGAATTCATGTTTGAGTAATAAGAATAAAAATTATATATTTTAATCAACTAAGGTATTCACATTAACAAGGGAATTCACACCTAAGTGCTAAGAATATTATGGCTCAATAAAAATTACAAATTTTAATACCAATATGTATTAAAATATATAATTTTAAAATAGATAACACCTACTTGTATTAAAATTTTAAATGTAATTATGAAAATTAATTTTAATTTTTTATAAAATATTTAATCATTAAAAATAAGGTTGTCTTGGTGGCATAATTTGTGATTTTATAGTATAATAAAATAAAATTTTAATTATATTAAATTAAATATTTTAATACTTTTTTATTATTACAGTAAAATGCCCATAAATTATAGATGGCCATAATTAGCATACCACACAACATTTTTTCCTGTATAATAATTGCTATACTTGTATCTTTCACAACTGTCTTAATTTGCAGTCATGCAATTTAAAAATTGAGTTATTAAAATATGCGCATAGACAACTATAATAATGTCAAGATTGTACATTATTAAGTTTTTGAAATATAACTCAAGATGGCATGGTAATCATAACTTTGGATAAGCTAAGATATAGTTACTAATGAAAAAAAAAATCTCAGATAGAGTATTAGAATAGAAAAATACATTAGAAAATGAACTATTAGTTCTAAGCCATCTTTGGTGATGAATCAACAATTCGAAATGCTTTTCTTGCATATTCTTGATAAACCAGCGTTTATATGTAGATGTAGGAGGATTTGTTTGGGAAGTAAGAAGCCCCTTTGACATCCCTTCATCTACAAAGAATTCTTGATGTGAGAACACAGAAGGGCTGATCTTTGAATAGGAAAAAGAGGGGATCTGCGGGGTCCAAAATAAATTGGCTTATTCGAAAAAAGCCTTGTTCTTTGGACGACGACGACAACAACAACAACGACAACAACAACAACAACAACAACAACAATAATAATAATAATAATAATAATTTACAAGTATAGGCTAACTACAAGAAGAAAATACTAAAAGATCTATGAGAACTACAAGGATCCCTTTACGAGAGATCCTTTATCTATATCCTAATACGTCAAAGTTTTCTATTGCAAGTTATGTTCTCGGTAAGTTCCAATAGTGTCATATCTAAACCACCTAAGTCTTGTCTCTCTTAATTAGTCAATAATATTTTTTACCTTCAATTTGTCCTATACGATTACAGTCCTGACCTTGTCTCTTCTAGTAAGATTGCATATCAAATGAAGCATCCTCATCTCTGTCAACATTAGCTTATGATTATGCACTTATTTGAAGGGCCAACACTCCGTCCCATAGAGCATGGTCGACTTAATCGCTACAAGGTAAAATTTACCTTTAAGTTTAAGTAATATCCTCTTGTCACACAAGACTCCTTATCCACTTCTCCTTTTAAGTCATCCTGATCTGATCCTATGAATTATGTCATCATCAATCTCTTTATTACTCTGGATGATAGATCCTAAATATTTAAAACACTCATTTTGTGGTATAACTTCGGAAGCAATCTTTACTTTCATATCAGTAACCTCCCTATGTTTCGAAAAGTTACACTCCACATACTCAGTCTTAGTCTTACTTAATATAAAGTCCTTCGACTCTAACGTCTCCCTCCAAAGTTTAAGCCTAGCATCAACCTCCTTTTTCGTCTCATCTACTAAAACAATGTCATCAACAAACAATATATACCAAGACACATCCTCTTGGATAATCTTGGTGAGCTCATAAATCACTACTGCAAATAAAAAGGGGTTCAAATAGGAGCCTTAATGAAGCCCAATATCTATAGAAAGATGCTCTGTCTCCTCCTATTGTCCCTACTCTAGTTTTTACAGCTTTATACATATTCTTAGTTTTTACACCTTCATACATATTCTTAGTAACTCGTATATATATTAGCTATAGGAACTCATTGAATTCTAAATAACTCTACATGATTTCCCTAGGTTCCCTATCATAAATCTTCTCTAAATCAATAATAACTATGTGTAAGTTATATTGTCTTTCCTAGTAGTATTCCATTAATGTTCTGCGAAGATGTAAGGCTTTTATCGTGGACCTTTTTGGCATGAAACCAAACTAATTTCCAAGATAGAAGCATCCTTTCTCACTTTATTCTCAATTACCTTCTCATATAACTTCATGATATGACTAAGTAATTTGATGCCTCTATAGTTGTTGTAACTTTAGATGTCCCATTTGTTCTTACATAAAGGAATTATCATACTTAAATCTCCACTCATCCTACATTTTGAAAGACTTAAGGATCATATTAAAAAACTTGGCTGACTAAGTAATGCCCTCTTCGTATAAACTCTTTCACAACTCTATAGGTATCTCATCAGGCTCTACTGTCCTTCCACTCTTGACAATCTTCAATGTTTTCTTAATTTCATCCCTTGTAATATGTTGGCAGTAAGTGAAATTATGAAACCTCTCAGACAAGCTAAGGTCATCTAAAATGATGTTATCCTTCATGCCTTTATTAAAAAGGTTATAGAACTACCTCTGTCATCTTCTCTTGACGTTATTCTCAACTACAAACTCACTGCCCTACTTCATCTTTTATATAATGAACTTGATCTAAATCTCTCGCTGTAGCGCCCCAATCCATAAGGTACAATACCTGAACCTCCATCTGACATTCGGGAACATATCTAATGAACTGTCTTGCTAGTTAGAGCACTCACATCACTTATCCTGACATCATACAAATAAGACAATATATTTAAAAGATTCATTCTTCATTCCATTTATAAAACATAATATACTCAAGCTTTTCATACATAATCCATTTATCTATATAAAGTCAAAAGCTTATAAGAATCTATTGCTCTTTACAACATAGTTTATATGGGATAAAAATTATACAAAAGATTCTAACTAAATCCTCATGCTCAGCTGACCGATCTTTAAGTCATTTCTTGTTGTCCAAAATATAAGAACTGTACTTCTCCTATAACATCTTAGAAGTTACATCTTCTTTCTCGTACCTGAAAAGCCACGTTACAATTTTGATAAGTTTTGTGAACTCAGTAAGCGAGCCATCATCGATGTGCTCACTCAGATTATATAACATAAATAGTTCACAGATAATTAATTGATAATTCATATCATCACATATTTCACATCACTTCACAAATCATCATATAACTTCAAAAACTATTTTTTTGTTCACTTATTTCACATTTCTCATTCATAAAAATTCAAACAATTCAATTCGATCATTTACAATGTACATATCAAATGTATATGCAATGCATATGTGACTCTCATTTAATTATTATGTTGTTATTACTGAGTGTCTTTTTAATTGTTTCCTATTATTGTAGATACCGGGCTCATTGATGACTATCCTGTATCCGTTGGGAATACCAAACTCATTTTACATAGTGAGCTTGTGGCTTTTATTCACATTCTAAACTTTAAGCTCTTTTTCACTGGTTACTCTGGCACAACTGCTTTTATCTGATCATGCATATCATGTAATGAAATGCAGCAATCATCACGTCATATGCAATCATTCATTTTCATTTATCATGCACAATCACTTTCACATTTCATCGGACCTAAGTCTGGCATTCAACAATCATGTTGAGTACACTTATTTCTGTTAGATTCACATACAATGAGCACTTCCAATGCAAATCTCATTTATCAAATGCCTCGGACTATCAATATCTGGAATTTATCATGTTCACATCAATATCAATTCAATAATTCAAATTTCAAATTTAAGCAAATACAAATAATCTTAATGAGAACATCGAGGTTACTCACAGTATGCTCCAAATAGCTATTGCCTCGATGTCCTGGCAATGTTTGGATGTTGTCGCTCTATTTGTGCTTCTATATCATGCCACACATACACATTACTAATTTGCACAATCACATTAATACTCAATCATACACATATGCATATGTGTTATATATAATGCATGCTCAATTTGACTATTTCGGGTATGTTTCCTTTATTCACATCTCTTGAGCATTTAAACATCATCATTTGTGTATGTTTAGCTTACACTTAGGTTCATAGCTCAGTTATACTTGATTATTATAATATCCTCAATCATTCACCAATGTTATTCTAGCGTTATATGATCACGTAATATCCAAACTCTCATTCATTCATACTTAATGCACATTGCTCATCTCCTTTGAATCACATTAACATTCATAAAATCACTTTCATTTCTATAACATCTCCAATTTTCCAGATCTTTGACGCATTTATGTCATCAATCTATTCTTTAGTTTTGACCTTAATTATTACCCTAAACATATGACACATTTAATCACTTAATCCATTATCAAACTAGGTTTATTCCAAGCCTCATTCAAGCCTAAATGCATCATAGGAAAGTATTTTATCATTTGTTGATTCAAACATCACTTAAAGAAGAGAACTCACTTTTATGGCCATTCCTAAACCTTTCCCACGATCGTGGAATCAACAAATGATATTACCTCCCTATGATTGTGACAAAAGCATCACGATAATGACATAAGATAATGCTTCTGCCCATGATCGTGGGATGAGTGCCATGATCGTGGACCACCTATTTTCCTTCATTTTTCCATATTTGCACTCCTTCATACTGTGTCCAATACATCTCATGTATAGTCCATCATTTATACTTTATTTCCTATTCATTCTCACCTCCATTTCAACTCAAAAAGATCCACAATACAATTCATAAATCATTGTTTATCAATCACACAAGAACAAAACATGATCTTTATTGTTTACTATCATTTTAGTTCTTCTCATTTCAAGAACACTATACTAGTCTTTTCTTTAACTTCCAAGCTCAATCTATCTCCTCACATAACAGTCTATAATCTATGGTTTCATATTCTCTTAAGAACAGAATACAATCACATACATTTATTCATCAAATTTCTGCTCTCATTCATTAACACAAAACAGGACATGAACATTTCTTTGTATTCATTAACTTTCAACTCTCATTAAAACACCATTTTCGTAGCTAACCAATCTCATAAACATTTTTAACACAACTCATAATCTATTACTCATCATATACACAAAAATATGTCATAAACCTACTTATTTCCTTATTAACGTATCATCATATTTCAACTCCTCTATCATTATCATTTAATCTCAAAATATCATCACATATGTTTATATTTAAACAACCCATGAAGATTATTATGCTATTTACTTGATTTACTCAAAGTTTTTTCAAAATCTCCAAGAAACCCTAACTACTTATGCTACACGATCATCATCTTAAAGGGTGGAGTAGGTTAGGTTTTTCTAGTATCAAGTTGGAGAAGATAACAAAAATGAAAGTAGCAAGTGAAAGATGAGAGAAGGTTCAACGTGTGATGCTTGGAGAGGAGAGTGTTGTAGATGAAGAAAATGAAGAAGATGAAGATAACGAAGAAAGCATGTAGCAAGAGTGAAAAACAAGCAAAGATGGTCTTGCAAATGAGAGTAATAAGAGTGAGATGTGTGGCAAGTCGCATGAAACTTGTCACTTGCCACATGTCCTCCTCTTGTGGTCTACAAATGGTCCTTTTAATAACTGGTCCATTTGTCTCAAAATTTCTAATCCAATTGTCTCCCAATTTTCTATGACACTTAAACCTTAATGTTAATTATCAATAAATTCTACTACCAATTATCACTTATTTCTCCTACCATAAATCAATTGTCTTGTCACTTGGCATTTTTCCTAGTACAAAAATACATAAAATTTTCTCAATTTTTACCAAAAATTCTAAATTAATATTTATACTCACCAAATCAATTTTCAAGACAAATATTTACTATTCACATCATAATCACATTAAAATAATTTATACCCAGAAAATGTCAATTGAATGAATGTACAGTCATTGTAATTTGTGTAAACATCAATAATCATATGCGTGTATGCTTATATTATGTGTGAGCATGAAATGTAATTCCTAATTTCTCATTGCTATTTCTCATTTACATTAGTCTAGGAGGACCCTATGTCCTAACCCTCATTAATGGAAACAGGATATTACAATTCTCCCTCTATTAATAAATTTTCTCCTCGAAATTCTTACTTGATTGTTCAAAAAGGTATGGGTATTTTTTCCTCATGTGCTCCTCCGCTTCCCATGTAGCTTCCTCACTCGAATGATTCTTCCAAAGGACTTTCACCAATGGAATTACCCGGTTTCTTAACTGTTTCATCTGATATTCCACCATCTTTACTAGATCCTCAATATGACTCAGCAACTTCAATCTGCTAAGCCGGTAACACATGCATCGAATCATACCGATATCTTCTGAGTATACTCACATGGAACATATTGTGTATCTGAGACATCTCAATCGGTAAGGCTAACTTGTATGCCAATGGTTCAATCTTCTCAATGACCTCATATGGACCAATATATCTAGGGCTAAGCTTACCACTTTTACTGAACCTCAGCACTCCTCGCCAAGGTGATACTCTTAGAAACACTTTGTCTCCTACTCGATACTCTATATCTCTTCGGTGCTAATCCATATAACTCTTCTGTCTATCTTGAGTTGTTTTAATTCTATTCTAGATCAGTTTCACTTTATCAATAGTATTTTGTATAAGTTCTGGGCCTTCTAAAATCTTTAGACCCTCTTCATCCCAATACAAAGGTGAACGACACTTTCTACTGTATAATGCCTCATACGGTGCCATACCGATACTACTGTGATAATGGTTATTATACGCAAACTATATTAGAGCTATATACTGATCTTATAGTCCTTGAAACTCCATTACACAAGCTCTAAGCATGTCCTTAGCAGTCTTAATCGTTCTCTTACTTTGTCCATCTGTTTGAGGATAAAATGCAGTACTAAAGTTTAACTTCGTACCCATAGCTATTTGTAAGCTCGTCCAAAATCTTGAAGTAAATCTAGGGCCTTTGTCCGATACAATGGACACTGGGACCCCATGCAATCTCACTCCTTCATTCATGTACCTCTGGGCTAACTGATCCAGGGTACTAGTCTCTCTTACTAGTAAGAAATGGGTCGACTTTGTTAATAGGTCCACCCCAACCCATCTAGCATTATGTTGCCTCAGAGTCCTTGCCAATCGCATAATGAAATCCATCGTAATTCGCTCCCATTTCCACTCCGAAATAGGTAGTGACTATAACTTACCAACTGGCGCCTGATGCTCAGCCTTGATCTATTGGCAAGTAAAACACTTATTCACATAGTCAGCCACTTGCTTCTTCATCCCTGGCCACCAGAAATGTTGCTTTAGCTTGTTATACATCTTAGTCGTACCAGGATGCATAGCATAGGTAGCTATATGTGCTTCCTCTAGAATCTCTTTCCTCAGATCCTCAATATTGGGTACACATAGCTTCGTTTTAACTATATTGTCCTATCTCTCAATTCAAATTCAGAACCTGGATTTTCTTTCAACTTTTCAATAAGCTTCACAATTTTCGAATCTTTGCTTTGAGCTTTTTTAATTCAGTCATGCAACATTGGTCTCAACTTCAATGTAGTTATCAATGTCTCATTCTCCTTTAGATTTAACTCAACATTTAATGCTCTCAGTTGTAGTAGGCTCTATAACCTCGATAACTATACTTAAGCCACACTACTATCGGATTTTCTACTCAATGCATCAGCTACCACATTAGCTTTACCCGGATGATACTTTATTATACAGTCATAATCCTTCAGTAATTCTATCCATCTTCGTTATCTCATATTTAACTCCTTCTGAATTAACAGATACCTTAAACTCTTATGATCAGTATATATATGAAAAGTCTCTCCATATAGATAATGTCTCCACATCTTTAGAGCAAAAACCATTGCAACAAGTTCTACATCATGTATTGGGTAATTAAACTCACGAGACCTTAATTGTCTCGATGCATAAGCTATCACTCTACCATGCTGCATCAATACACACTGTAATCCTTGGTGTGAAGCATCACTATAGACCACATAGCCTCTAGACCCAATGGAATAATTAAAACCGGTGTTGTAGTTAACTGATGCTTTAGCTCCTCAAAACTCCTTTGACATTCATCATTCCATTTGAAAGGTACATTCTTCCTCATAAGTTTTGTCAAAGGGGTTGAAATTAATGAGAATCCCTCGACAAATCTCTGGTAATATCCAGCTAATCTAAGGAAATTTCGAATTTCATACTCATTTCTCAAAGTTTCCCACTTCATCACTGCTTCTACTTTCTTTGGGTCCATTTGTATGCCTTGTCCAGTTACTATATAACCTAATAATACTACTTGATCCAACCAAAATTCACAGTTACTGAACTTGACATATAATTGCTTCTCTTTCATGATCTGTAAAATTAACCTCAAATGTTTAGCATGTTCTTCTCTATTTTTCATATACACCAAAATGTCATCAATAAACACTATCACAAAATGATCTACGTAGGGTTGAAATACCTTATTCATCAAATTCATAAAAGCAGCTGGAGGATTAGTCAACCTAAACGACATCACTAAGAACTCAAAATGCCCATATCTGCTCCTGAATGTACTTTTCGGTACATCAACCTCTGCTATCTTTAACTGCTAGTACTCAAATCTCAAGTCTAACTGAGTAAACACCTAAGCTCCTTGCAATTGATCAAGTAAGTCATCAATTCTAGGCAATAGGTACTTGTTCTTCACGGTCACACAAATCAGTTGCCTATAATCAATACACAGTCTCAGAGTCCCATCTTTCTTCTTTACAAGCAAAATTGGGGCTCCCCATGGTGATACATTGGGTCTGATGAAACCCTTTTCCAATAACTCCTACAATTGAGCTTTAAGTTCCTTTAGTTCCACAAGTGTCATCCTATATGGAGGAATAGATATAGGAGCAGCACTTGGAGCTAAGTCGATTGTAAACTCCGTTTCCCTATCTAGAGGTAAACTAGATAATTCCACGGGAAACACATCCAGGAATTTCCTAACAACAGGAATATTCTGCACAGCCTACGTGGGCTAGATAAGCCTCACATCCACCTCTGATCAGTCTTAAAGTACTTATGAATGAGATCAGTCTGGTTGACACTGCTTGATTAATACCTCAAAATACTACTCTCGGTTGATTAGGAGATTCTCGTATTACCTCCTTAGTGTAGCAGTTCATGCTAGCCCTATGAGTAGTGAGTCAATCCATGCTTAGACAACACCTATCTCCTTTAACTGAAATATAATTAGGTCAGCTTTTATCTCTGCCTGGTTAATTCGAATTAAACATCTTTTACATACTTCCTCTATTACTATAGTACTACTTATCGGTGTACTTACCTCTAATGCACATTTCAACAATTCCTTATCACAATGCAGTCTAGATGCCAGATGTGGCGCGATAAAAGAATGCGTAGATCCTGGATCTAGCAATGCAAAAACTTCAAAATTAAAGATGTGCAACATACCTGCAACGACATCTGGGGAGTTCTGAGCTTCCTATTTGGTCATCGCATATACTTTGGCCTGAGATTGCGGTTGGATGCTCTGCATCTCAGTCCTGACAGTAGACTCCCTGAACTCACTCTGTCTCTACCTCTGACTCTCTGTCCAGATCCACCAGCTCGACTCTGCTAGATAGTTATCTCAGTTACCACTCCTCTCCTCATTCCAAACTGCAATTCAAAAACTGTAGGATAGTCTCTGATCTAATGATCGTAGGAGCCACAATGAAGGCAAGCTCCTATTAACTTCTAGCACTCTCCACTGTGCTTCTTCTCATAATGTTCACAGTTAGACATTTGTCCTGATACTGCACTCTTCCACTGCTAGACTACATAAAACTGCCTTTTTGTCTGAATCCCGATTGTTATGATCTAGTTGACAGTCAGAACGACATGTTCTGACGCTTACTAAACCTTCTGCCAACACCAACCTGAGATTCACTAGGTCTGTTCATATTAAGATCTTATCTATATTCTCCCTCGCTATCTCTCAACAGTTGTTCTATTTGGATCGAGGCTGCCGTCAACTTAGTAAAATTGCTCAGATTTGTTATAGCCAGTCTCGTCCTAATCTCCATGTTCAACCATCTTCAAACCTCCTATGCTTGTCTTCCTCTGTAGGAATCAAGGTAGTAGCGTACCCATCAACTTATTAAACTTTATCTCATATTTGGCCACAGAGAGATTGCCCAGCTTCAGATCCAGAAACTCCTTCATCTTTCTATCTAAATAGATCTTGGGCATGTAGTTCTCCTTGAAGACTTTCAAAAAGTCTTCCTACTTCAACTTACAAGGCATTTCCTAGAACAGTCTTCCACTATTGGTATGCCAGACCTTGTAGTAATGAAACTACATAGTCGAACTTCTCATCAGACTCGCAGTCTAATCAGTCGAATACTCTCTCCGTTCTCTCTAACCATCCTTCGGCCTCAGCAGGGTCTGTACTTCCGTAGAAGTCCAAAACCCCCTGCTTTCTCAGTTTATCATACCTCATTTCCTTTCTTTTAGGAATTCTTGGAGGCATTCGTTCAGGTCAAGGTACAGAAGATCTCTCTACTAGCTCTTACAAACTCTAGGGCAGCTGATTGTCTAACTTGATCACCTATGGAGGATGGCCTATAATAGACAATAACCTTGATTACTATCTGAATTTTTCACGATAAATCATTGATAGAGATACTGATAGGCTATTATTTGATGCATTAATTTAGGTCAACTGTGTAGTGCTTTTGGGTAGATATTTGCTAAATTACTGTTTTTATATTATATTTGGCTGTAGGAGTCTTTTGAAAAAAAAGAAAAAAAAACGTTGAGCAGATTACCTTATTCGTTTTTCTATAGTTTGATTTCTGTGGCTGTTTCTTATTTCCATGTTTACACTTTTCAGATAAAGAGTAGTGAGATTATCAACTTGGTGCTCATTACTTTGCCTAGTCAAATTTCATTCAAGTGATGCCTTCATTTCCAGATGTTGCAAAATGATGCCCTGATTTTATAATTTTATCTCAGATTTAAATAAAACTTTTGTCATCTTTGTTGGTTTAATTTTGATGATGAAGTTGCTTGTATTATTTGCTGCAGTAAGTAGTTTGGTCTGGCTTTATGGGTGGACAATCAATAGATGATGATTGGGAGTTTGCTTCCAAATCATATGGGGCTCGATCTTGGTTTGACAAGGAGAGGGCCCAGCATTTTGAAATTAAGAATTAGGGTAGCAACATGACTACAAGCCCCCTCCTTTGGATACAACCCTCCACTTAGCTCTCCACCAAAAGTAGCCTCCACTTACGCCTCCACACACACTCCACCCACGCCAGCCTCCACCAACGCAAGCTCCATATAGAGACGCAGCCTCCATTCATTACTCACGTACAACACAACCTCCACTTCACTCTCAAACAAGTAGCATCTGAGTAACACATACAACCCTCCACCAACACAGGCCTCAATTCCACAGACAAGAGACCCAACCAGCCTCCACTACAACAATGCACAAGGCAGCATTCATTCTCTCCATACAAACATGCAAGATACACAACACAAACGCTGCCTCCATTCCATTCACTCACGCAGCCCACACACGAAAACAACGCCAGCCTCCATCCAGCAACGCAGCTACTTCCATCCTCTCACTCACTATCGCAGGCTCCCTCCACTCAAGCACACATCACTCACAAAACTGCAACCTTCATTCACGCACAACGCAACCTTCAGACAAGAACATTGTGTTTTTAATTATTTCCTTCATGAATTTATCTAGGGTTTATGCTTGTGGCTTGCTTAGCATGATAATTTGTGGCTAGAACTTCAATTTCTCTTAGGGATTTGATATTTTTGTGATGCTTTAACATTAAACATTGCTGGAATTCGTGACTAAATATTCATATGCTTGTTGATTTTTCTTGGGTTTAATTTTTCTTACTTTGGACTATTGGAAGTTGGCTTGGTATAAATTAATCTTTGGAAAAAGAGAGTTTTTGCTAGAAGATTGAAGGAATTTCAACTAGGATTTTCTTGTGATTTGGGAGACCCAAGAAACCTAGGAGGTGAAAATAGAAGGTTGGGTTTGGAACTTAAGAAACTCTAAGAAGAACTTAAGTAAAGGATTATTAAGTGATGTCTATAGTAGATAGATTAATTCACCTTTAGGAGAAGGAGATTAATTACACTTAAAAAATTCACATACAAGGTTAGGATTATTCATTTGTGGAGGATAGCTAATTCAATATTAAGGTTGACAAAAATATCATTCCCTAAGAGAAAGTAATTCCCCATTGACGTTAATACCTTTAATTAGTCAATTGTTACACTCTTTTCTAAAATTAGTTGTTACATAGATTTGTCATATTCGTAGTTATTTTAGTTGCGTTGAATTGGGTAGTTGCTTAGAAATTCATTTATATTTTTTTATAATTCTTTACATTGCTTTTAATTTTCCAAAATTTCATCCAACTCGATTTCAAACATTTCTAGCTAGCATAGATTTAAATTTTCTCATAATCCCTGTGGATACGACTCGATTCTTACCGATTTATTACTCACTTCGACAACCGTACACTTACGGTTTACGAACAATCATGTCTAATTGTCTATATATGTCCCTATAGATGCCAAACCATACTCTAATATATGGATGCCAAACCATGCTCTGATACCAAAACCTGTAGCGGCCCGATCCATAAGGCACAATACCTGAACCTCCATCTGAGGTTCAGGAACATGCCTCATGAATAGGCGTGCTAGTTAGAGCAGTCACATCGCTTATCTTGGCATCATACAAATAAGACATTACATCTAAAAGATTCATTCTTCATTTCATTTGTAAAACATAATACACTGTAGCTTTTCATACACAATCCATTTATCTATACAGAGTCAAAAGCTTATAAGAGTTTATTGCTCTTAACAACATAGCTTGCATGGAATGAGAATTGTACAAAAGATTCTAACTAAATCCTTAGCCTTAGCTGATCGATCTTTGAGTCATTTCTTGTTATCTAAAGTACAAGAACTACACTTCTATAACGTCTTAGAAGTTATGTCTTCTCTTTCATACCTGAAAAGACACGTTGCAATTTTGATGAGTTTTGCGAACTCAATGAGCAAGTGATCATCGATGTGCTCACTCATATCACAGAACAAAAACAATTCACAGATAATTCATCATCATACAATGCACATCACTTTTCCAATCATCATATAGCCTCAAAAACTATTTTTTTGTTCACTTATTTCACATTTCTCATTCAAAGCAGTTCAAACAATTCATTTCGATCATTTGCAACATACATATCAAATGTATATGCAATGCACATGTGACTCTCATTCAATTATTATATTGTTGTGACTGAGTGCCTTTTTAATTGTCCCGTATCTATTGTGGATACTGGGCTCATTGATAATTGTCCCGTATCTGTTGGGGATACCGAGCTCATTTTACATAATGAATCTATGGCTCTTATTCACCTTTCGAGCTTTAAGCTCTTTTTCACTGGCTATTTCGGTCATAACTGCCTTTATCTGATCATGCATATCATGTAATGAAATGCATTAATCATCATGTTATATGCAATCATTCACTTTCATTTATCATGCACATTCACTTTCACATTTTCATCAGACCTAAGTTCGACATTCAACAATCATGTTGAGTACACTTATTTCTACTAAATTCACATACAATGAGTACTTCCAATGTAAATCTCATTAATCAAATGCCTCAAACTATCAATGTCTGGAATTCATCACATTCACATCAATATCAACTCAATAATTTAAATTTAAGTAACTAGAAACAATCTTAGTGAGAATATCTAGGTTACTCACAGTATGCTCTAGATAGCTATTGCCTCGATTTCCCGGCAATGTTTGGATGTTGTCGCTCTATTTGCAATTCTATATCATGCCACACATACACATTTACACATTACTAATTTGCACAGTCACATTAATACTCAATCATACACATATGCATATGTGTTATGTATAAAGCATGCTCAATTTGACTATTCCGGGTATGTTTCCTTTATTCACATCTCTAGATCATTCTAACATCATCATTTGTGTATGTCTAGCTTACACTTAGTTTCATATCTCAATTATACTTGATTATTTTAATATCCTTAATCAATCATTCACCAATGTTATTCTAGCATTATATGATCACGTAATATCCAAACTCTCATTCACTCGTACTTAATACACATTACTCATCTCCTTTGAATCATGTTAACATTCATAAGATCACTTTCATTTCTATAACATCTCCAATTTTCTAGATCTTTGATACACTTATATCATGAATCTATTCTTTAGTTTTAACCTCAATTATCACCTTAAAATTATGACACATTTAATCACTTAATCCATCATCACACTAGGTTCATTTCAAGCCTAAATGCATAACAGGAAAGTACTTTATCATTTGTTGATTCAAACATCACTTAAAGAAGAGAACTCACTTTTATGGCCATTTACCCCACGATCGGGGACCACCCATTTTCCTTCATTTTTCTAGATTTGCACTCCTTCATACTATGTCCAATACATCTCATGTATAGTCCATCATTTCTACTTTAGTTCCTCTTCATTTTCACCTCCATTTCAATTCAGAAACATCTACTATACAATTCATAAATCATTGTTTATCAATTACATAAAAACAGAACATGATCTTTATTATTTACTATCATTTTAGTTCTTCTCATGTCAAGAACACTATACTAGTCTTTTCTTTAACTTCCAAGATCAATCTATTTCCTCACATAACAACCTATAATCCATGGTTTCATATTCTCTAAAAAAAAGAACCCAATTAGATGCATTTATTCATCAAAATTTTGCACTCATTCATTAACACAAAACAGGACATAAACACTTCTCTATATTCATCAACTTTCAACTCTCATTAAAACACCATTTTTATAACCAACCTATCTCAAAAACATTTTTAACACAACTCATAATCTATTACTCATCGTATACACAAAAATATGACATAAACCTACTTATTTCCTCATCAACGTATCATCATATTTCAACTCCTCTATCATTATCATTTAATCTGAAAATATCATCACATATGTTTATATTTAAACAACCCATAAAGATTATTGTGCTACTTACTTGATTTACTCAAAGTTTCTTCAAAATCTCTGAGAAACCTAACTCCTTTTACTCAAAGTTTCTTCAAAATCATCCTGGAGGGTGGATTAGGTTAGGCTTTTCTAGTAACAAGTGATAGTGTGTAAATCTAGCATGTTTTACTTCCTAATTCTATGCTTAATTGGTGATTTATTGTGCTTAAATGTGAGCTTTTACTTGTTTTTATATATTTTGGTTAGGGATTGCTAGATGTGTTGAAAATGAAGCATTTGGAGCATATTTGAGAGGCTTTTGATCAAAGGAGTTGCTGCTGAAGTTTTTCTTGGACGTCTTACAATGCTACTGGACTTAGCCTTGGGCAAGGCTAATGGCTAGATAGATTGCTGCGGGCTGCACTCAATTGGATGATTGGACCCACGAGTTTTAATGACATTTTGGGCTTAAATTACAGCCTAGGAAGAAGAATTAATTAGTTTTTATTGGCCACTTTTGTTATATTATTATTGGCCCTAATTTTAATTACTATATAAGTGTGTTTTAGTTCTTTTGTAAGGCATTCTTGGTTGGCCTCCTCCCTGATACATTTTTAAGGTTTTATTTCAGTTTTCTCCATAGCCATTAAAGGCTAAACTCTTCCTTTTAGCCAGGGGATAATTCGAAGTGGATTTTCTTCATGTTTGTGAGATTTTAATGCTCTTTATCTTTGCTTTTTAATTTCTATTGCATTCATGCTTTTACTGCAACTTATTGGGAAACACCATCCTTAATGTATTCTTATTAGTTATTTGATTTGGCCAATTGATTAATTGATAGAATGCATATAGCTAGTCAATGAGATTAAATCTGTAATTGTTTAGTCAAGTTGATGCAAGTAGCAATTGATATAACTTGATTGTGTCGAAGTTTTTGGGTTATATTAAGTAATTGCATGATCTAGTTTAAATGAATTCTCGTAGCCTTTGTTGATTAAGGCAAGGTCTTTCTAGTGTTCATTATGATTGACAAATTAAATCCTTCGTCGTACTTAGGGTTGTTTGTTGGTTAGGGGTTATTATTAGATCGTATCTTAATAA
>JAOSBN010172866.1:0-20283 GCA_027563595.1 Erythroxylum suave | reverse complement strand
TTTATAACACCTTTCGGGGGGTCCATTGCTGATAACAAATAAACTGGCATTGTTTGTAGAACATGTGCAATTAATATGTATCTTCCACCAAATGACAGTAATCTATTTTGCTAAGACATCATTCTGGTCATCACCTTCTTAACCAGTCTCTCATAGTAGATTGCTTTAGTTTTGTTCATTAAATTGTCGAGAATTGAGTTCAGCCTTAGATTTTAGGAATAGATTAGTTCTCCTCGTGGGATCGACACTTTAGGTACTGCATGAATGACCCGTGCATTTGTAGAGTTATTGAGGTTTATTATTAAAGATTTTTCATATCAGAAACTTGTGATCAATAATTTTGCACACCTTGACACTTATTTGATTACATCCAGCAAAGATATATTTACTTCCACATCTCAAACTGTCTCTAAGATCCCTTTATCCTTTTCCTCCTTAATTAACTTTACTAACCTACTAGGAAACGTTAGGGTTATTATTAACTTCATTAGGAGATTTATAATGTACATTTTAACTAGATGAGGGATCTCCTTATTCTCCTATCTCCTTCTTAATTTCCTTTTTATTGACCATGCTATGTGAGGTCCTCTTAGGATCATTAAGCTTCCTACCACTCTTTAAGGTCACCACATTGATATTTTTTAGATTTACCTCAGGTTGAAATGACAATTTTCCTCTACTTTGAGATCCTAAATGGTTGATAACAACTAGCATCTCACTTATCTAGTTCTCTAAATTTTAAATATTAGACCTTACCTCTTGAAATTAAGATCTTGTCTCCTACTAAATCTATTTCACATTTTTCTAGAATTGCAAAGTATTAGTAGTAAAGGCTTAACATTATCATCTAATGGCATGCCTAAGTTAAAGGAGGAGGCTTTCAGTTTGGGCTGAAATTGTTATGTACCCTTTGACTTATGTGGGAAGTAATTCTACTACCTATTCTTTATATAATTTAGGTTTTGGTGGTCTCTCTAACTTGGTTTATAAGTTTGGGAATGTGGATTGTACTAATGGGACATGTTTTCTCTTATAGTATTAATATAATCCATGTTTCCCTTTTGTAAAGCTAGGAAGCCATCCATTGGATGGTTTGCATTTGCATATATCCTCTAAGCTTTCACCTTTTCTTGCCCTAGAGTAATCTGTCTAACAAAGGATATTAGTTCATCTAAACAATGGTCAATGTATGAATTATTGACCTTATTTACTTTACAAACGTCATTACAAATTCTAAAATTATTGAGTGTTTGCTCAATTAAAGTCTTTCCTTCTTAAGATTATTTTCACCTAATGCTCCACCACTTTCTTCATCTATTAAATGCCTATCTATCAACTATAATCCTTTACAAAAATATTGAATAACGGTTTGCTTTGAGATATTATAATGGGGGGAGTTGGCACAAAATTTCTTTAAGTGATCCCAATACTCTTAGAAGGATTCTCTATGATGTTGTTTAATCTCACAAATTTCTTTCCTTGTCCTTACTACCTTTGATGATAGAAAATATTTCTCTAAAAGCAGGTTTTTCATTTCGATCCATGTAATAACACTCCTTACATACAAATTAAAAAGCTAATCTTTTCTTTTCCATATTCTTAATGAAAATGGAAAAACTTTTAACATGATTTGTTCTTCCATCACCTCTCGAGTCTTCATACTAACAAAAACCACATATAGCTCCGTGATATATGTTGATGTAGGTAAGCTTTACTGATAACTGTCAAATACTACAAGTGCACGGGTTATGAAATGTAGTATGTGAAGAGTCAATTCCACGAGAAGGTGTGAACTAATCTAATCCTATGTTATCTAAGGTTAAGAAAATTAATAAAATAAAAATAAAATTACACTGAAAAGTAAATATGGGAAAGTGATTATCAAGAATTTAATTCACAAGTTTAACATAAAAAGAAATTGAAATCAAGCAACACAAAAGTCATAATGGAAATCAATCAAGACAAGTTATTAAATTATGAGAGAGGGGATTCTTCCTATCATTAACGCTAACCTAGCCACTTATGTATTAATGAGGTATCAGTTTTAGATTATCGAGGGGGGTCACTCTCTCTCGAGTTATAATCATGTGCCCTAATTAATAATCCCTAATTGGTTTAAGTACCATGTGGGTAATCTTTTAATTACTAATAGTCTTAAACCTAATAAGTTTTTGAGCTCACTAAAAACAATTGGGTCTCGTATAAGATATCTCTCTATATAATAATCGACTAGATTGATTGCATGGTCTATTAAATAACATAACACTGATTAACTTGAACCAATCATTTGGCATTCGATTCACCCTCTCAGTTTGTTACCGAAGAATAAAGATACAATAATCAATTATAGCACCCAATTAAATAACACAAAATAACTAGATTAAGTCAAGGTAAAATCTCGAAAGAAAGTTAGAACATCTTAATTAAACCCAAATCTATAACATATTTATATTCATCTTAACATTTAAGAAAACGAAGACAAAGATGAAAAAAATACACATGGAATGGGGATCGGGACTCCTTGGGAAAGCAGCAGCTGCGAAAACCCACTTCTTTCTACTCTCTTCCTCTTTCTCTCTCTTATTCTTCTCTCCTTTCAAAATGTTTCCCAAAATGGTAGATTAGAGGCTTCCCTTTTCTGTCTTTTCTTTTCCTTCTTATAACATTTTCTAATTAGGGAAACTCTAGGGGTTTTATTGTGCTCTAAAGTACCAAAATGTCCCCAGAAATGAAGTTTGAAAAGTCAAGCACGCTGTCTATTCTCAAGGTTACGTACTTTAAGTTTTAATATTTATTAACCTTGGTAAATTCCGCAATCATATGGGTCATTCGCATAGTACCTATTGTATCAATCCTACAAGGAAGCCTAATCTAGTCATGAAATCTATGATTGTACTAAAATTGCAATAATTTAAGATAAAATAAACTAATGCAAAAATTAAATCAATCAAACAATTAATTTCAAGAATTGAATTGCAGAAATCTAAACAAGGTAACAAATCACACAAACCAATTCCAAACCAACCTATAAACTACCGAGTGAGAGAAAGGAGATTTTGATTCAAAATTATCAAAAACTTAACCAACTGTGCGATTATCAATTTAATGTGTCAAGACGGTTCTATGATGAATTACTCTCTCTCGAGTTATAATTCTTAACCTTAATTGATAATCCCTAATTCAAAATATGGAATTGCGATCTCTCGATTTGCAATTGACCAAAAACCTAAATTACTTCTAAAATTGTCTACTAACCTACTAGGAACCTATTTTGGATCTCTCGTTACGCGATTCTACTGATTTGATTTAATTCTTCACCTATCAATTCACCTAACTTTCATTAGCCCAAATTGATTATTCAGCTCACCCTTTCAGTTTATTGCCAAGTTATTAAGAGCATAAATTAAATCACAATTAAATCAATAAAAAACACCATCAATTAGACTTTATTAATCTCAAAAATCAAAACCCAAAGGTGCATATAAACATAAACATAAACTCAAAAGTTAACACAACCTATTCTTAACACCTATTTCAATTATATACATGAATAAGACTGAAACAAATGAAAAACACGTCAAGAATGGAATTGCAGAGGCAGCGATAGTGGGAAACCACCTGTTCCAGGAAGTAGGTCACGTCAAGCTTCTTCTCCGTGCCTTTCTTCTTTTGTCTTCTTCCTCAATCTCTCGATTTCTCTCTAGGTTTTTCCAAAATTGGCTAATGTGAGTGTTCTCTTTTTCAGACTCTCCAAAATCGTTGTATTTATCTCATAATGATGTATTTATACTTTGGACACTTTAGGTTAAAGTCAAGGTTGAAATAGTCCAAACAATCTTACGAAACTTGAGTTTTTCTGTCAACTTGATGCAGGCGCAATGATCGTGGCCAGCACTTAAACTTTTCTGTCACAATCAGGGCCCAATGTGTATGATCATGGCTTAGATGAATGCTCTTTGTCACGACCATGCCCTAAGTGCACGATCATGGCCTGGCTGCCGCTGGCTCGTTCCTCTCTATCACTATCGTGGCCTATTGTGCCACAATCGCAGGCTATGTTTTTGGCCTGAAACTCCTCAAATCTTCTTTGTTCTTCACTGTTTACACTGAAACACTAACAAACCCATCAAGGTACCTAAAAAATATAACATTTAGGCTTAAAGACTCATACTAACCCATAAAAGCACTTAAACACCTAAAGTAACACAATTAACACATAGACATACACACAGCACTCAATTTAACACTAAATACTTAACAAATAAAACCCTAAAACACAATGCAATTCGCAACTATCAACATCCTCACACTTAAATGTTTGCTTTTCCTCAAGCAAACAAAACAACAACACATAACAAACACAAAACACACATTGCAATAATGAGACATGGCTTTAACGTCATGAAATAAATTTAATCTTGAACACAATCTGACAAGTTATATCTAATCATTAACAAGCAAAATCTATGTCTAAGCGCTTTGAGCTAAATATACAATTTAATCAAGATCTAGGTGTTAATTCATTTACCCTTTTTAATTGTACACACACATTAATAAGTCTTTGGTCCTTTAGACTTTGTAACTATTCCTAAGTATATTATCATGAAAAATCAAGCTATTTACAAGCCCGAAAGGTTTTTATTAAAGAAATTTTTTCTTTTTTCAATATTAATTAGAGAATATAGACTTAGTTTTTTTACGTGGAGGTAAACATTTGTAATAAATGTCGATCTGGTTACTCAATTAAGTCATGTTTTTATTACTTTGCTTGGTTGAAACGTCAGTATAGCCTTTTGATGTGAAGGCACACATTTGTGATGCGTGTCGATTTGGTTACTCAGCTAGATTTCGTTTTCAACTGGTTACTAGCTCTGTTCATAACTTGAAGGTCAGCAGAATAGTGATTTATTAATAAAACATCCACACACATTTTTTTCACAATTTATTACCTACCTTGTTGTTCTAGCTATTCATTTTCATGAAAGAATACTAGTTCAACTACTTAAGTTAATAGGTCTCAAATTATTAATGAACGTGACAATCTAAAGGGTGCTAAATTTACACTAAGTCCTAATTATGCTGTATATTTATCCAAAGAACCCTAATTCACTAATTTTGTGAGCTAATGATTATTCACAACCTAATAGACTATGGTCAAAATTAAATAAATTTCACTCCATCTAAGCTATTGACACATTCATACAGCTCATGTCATGCATCCTAATAACTACCGTACTATTTGCAAATTCACATAAAATAGCAAAACACAGAATCCCTCCCCACATTTGGACATCACATTGTCCTCAATGTGAGAAGGTTACATAAACACACTAGGGGGAATAAAACACAATATATGAAAAAACTAAAAGGAAAATATTAACAAAAATGAAAATAAAAGAGTTAGAACACAAAACCGTCTGTGGTGATGGAGGTGGAGATGGCGATAGTATTGAGACTAAATTTGCTTGACATCGAGAGTGTTTCCCTATCTTACAAGCGATTCAAGAGAACAAAAAATTTAGCAATCCAAACCATTTCAAAGCATTCAAAACTTATTTAAGAATTTAAAACAAACCTAACTACGTGACAATTTAAACCTAACTACTAAACATGCTAATTTATGGTCATTAACTTAACCTTGTATCATTAGAAACTCAACCGGAATCAATTATGAGGGGTTTGCTTCCATCGCTTCATCCAACATCAGTTTTGTAGCTTGTAAGTAAGTTACAAATTGAAAAATGATCAGAAGGACAATATTGATAAAATTATGAAAACCAATTAAGCTCAGTAATTTCCTTTTTTCGTGTGACTGTCCACAAAATAGGGAATAACAAAGCTCCCTAAATCTTCCATGGAATCCAACAGTTTGCTCGGTAAGAAGGTAAGTTTCTCTCTTTCTTCCTTAATGACCTCCTCTCCTCTACTTCTTCCTCTTCCCAAACAGAGACTTTCATCACTTCGTCTAACTCGATGTTTGTTGTCATATATTCTTCATCCTCTTGTTCTTTATAAGATTCGAACACATCAATTATCCTGGATGAGATACTAACCTTTGGATTCTTAAATGCACCATTTATGTTGAATGTCTCTTCATCATCATCAATATAAAGGATAGGGTTCTTTGCATGGGCATCTACCCAAGATTTTTTTATTTTCACATGTGGTATATCCGAGATTGGTGGATAATAGGGAGGGTTGGTATTCTTTTCCTCATACATTTTCATCATCTCTTGGTCACCAATGAGTTGGGGTTCGGCATGGCCTTCCTTTGGTTCTTCTAGCTCTGCCCCATTCCTAAGTATGATGGCCTTATATTGCTCTCATTGATGTAATTCCATATTTCTCAAAGAATCTTCCACACTTCTCTTACAAAATTCATGGGAAAGCTGTCTTACTTGAATCTTTTGGTTATGAATATAAGTGGTGTGATTTTTCATTACTAGATCCATTTGCTCTTCTAGTCTCTTCTGCCTTTATTCCATGTTTTGTGAGCTTATCCAGGATCTTGTCCAATTTGGACTCCCATAAACTGGATTCATCATATTGGATAACTAACTCTTGATGTCCTATATGGGTCTCTACATTGTTGGACCAATAGAATTCAGGCTAGTTCTGCCACCCCGAAGTGTGCGGATTTTAATAAGGGCCCTTATTTCCCAAACCATACTGTAACTCATTGTAATTCTCAAAATGTCCTTGCTCCTTATAATATCTATCTTCCATTATCGTTCTTTTTACCTCTTTGTAGCATTTAACTCTTCGAATATCTCTATCTCACTCTAGGATGTCACAATGTGTTTCTACTTTCCACTCCAAACTCTTTTTATAAATTTTTTAAAAACAGAACTAAATTTTGCCTCCCTAATAACGGCGCCAAAAACTCATTCGTAAGCTTATTTGTAAGGTTATATATGCTAAGTTTTAATATTTATTAACCTTGTTAAATTCCGCAAGCATACGGGTCGTTCATGTAGTACCGAAGGTATCGATCCCATAAGGAAGCCTAATCTAGTCCTAAAATCTAAGGTCGTACTAAAATTGCAATAATTCAAGATAAAATAAACTAATGCGGAAATTAAATCAATCAATCAATTAATTTCAAGAATTGAATTGTAGAAATCTAAAAAAGGTAACAAATCACATAAACTAATTCCAAACCAACCTAGAAACTACTGAGTGAGAGAAATGGGATTTTGATTCAAAATTAACAAAAACCTAATCAATGTTGCAATTATCGACTTAATGGGTCTAGACGGTCCTAAGGTGAATTACTCTGTCTTAAGTTGTAATTCTTAACCCTAATTGATAACTCCTAACTCAAACTATGGAATTATGATCTCTCGATTCATAATTAACCCAAAACCTAAATTAGTTCTAAAATTATTTACTAACTTACCGGGAACCTACGTTCGATCTCTTATTACACGATTCTACTGGTTTGATTTAATTCTTCACCTATCAATTTACCTAACTCTTGTTAGCCCAAATTGACTATTTTCACTCATCTCACCCTCTCAGTCTATTGTCAAGTTACTAAAAGAAAAAACTAAATCACAATTAAATCAATTAAAAAACACAATTAGTCAAACTTTATTAATCTTAAAAATCAAAACCCAAAGTGAGTATAAACACAAACTTAACATTCAACACAACCTATTCTGAACTCCTATTTCAATTCTTTACATGAATAAAACTGAAATAAACAGAAAATATTTTGGGAACAAATTTGCGGAGGTAGAAATAGTAAGAAACCACCTATTCCAGGAAGTACGTCACATCAAGCTTCTTCTCTGTGTATCTCTTCCTTTGTCTATAGGTTTTTTCCGGAATTGGCTAACGTGAGTGCTCTCTTTTTTAGACTCTCCAAAATTGTTGCTTCTGTCTCATAATAATGTATTTATGCTTTGGATGCTCAAGGTTAAAGTCAGGGTTGAAACAGTTTGAAAAATCTTACGAAACTTGAGTTTTTCTGTTAGCTCGACATAGGCCACTACTTGGCCCTACCTGTTATGATCGTGGCCAACTTCTAAACCTTTCTGTCTTGATCATGGCCCAATGTGCACGATTGTGGCCTAGATGAATGCTCTCTATCATGACCATGCCCCAAGTGCATGATTGTGGCCTGGCTGCTGCTGGCTGGTTCCTCTTTGTCACGATCATGGCCTATTGTGCAACGATTGTGGGCTATGTGTTTAGCCTATAATTCCTCAAATCTTCTCTATTCTTCATTGTTTACCCTAAAACACTAATAAACCCATCAAGGTACTTGAAAAATATAACATTTAAGCTCAAAGACTTATACTAACCCATAAAAGCACTTAAACACCTAAACTAACACAATTAACACATAGATACATACTCAACACTCAATTTAACACTAAATACTTAATAGATTAAACCCTACATTCACAACTATCATTGTCTGTCACACAGATCATAATCATGGCACCTTGTTTCCCTTTTTTGTCATGTTTGTGGCATATTTGTTTTTGTTGGATTTGACTCCGGGTCTTCTCCGAATCTCTTTTGTTTTATATTTTCCCTGAAACACTAGTAAACATGTCACTGCACCTTAAAAGTATAAAATTGAATCTTAAACTCATGCTCTAACCCACAAAACACTTAAAACAAAAATATCTAATAAACTAACACAATTCTAACCTATACACAGACTAGTTGATTAAATTTAACCATTAAACACATTCTAAACTACCTAAAAAATATGATGCAATCTACGATTATCAACATCCTTAAACATTTGCTTGTCCTCAAGAAAAAAAAATGTAAAATGCATAACACATCAAAACAAAAAACACGTAAATGCAATAATGAGGCAATGACATTCAACTTCATGAAACTAATTTAATAGTGAACACTATCCGTTAAGTTGTTTTAACTTATTAACTTGCGAATTCCATGTCTAAGTACCGTGGACTAAATATACATATTAACCAAGACCTTAATGTCAAAACATGTTCACCCTTTCCACTTACACACACACACATTGATACTCATTTGGTCCATAAAAACTGTAACTATCTCTAAGTAAGTTTTCATCAAAAGTTCAAGCTGCTTATAGGGTTAGTAGGTTTTATTTGACAAAACATTGGTTTTTGTTAATTTTTATAAACATGAACCTAGCCTATTACATGAAGGCAAACATTTGTGATGAATGTCGATCCAGTTACTCAACTAGGTCATGTTTTTATTAAGTGGCTTGGTTAGAATGTCATTATAGACTTTTAATGCGAAGGCACACAGTTGTGATGTGAGTTGATCTAGTTACTCAGCTGCATCACATTCTCAATTGGTTACTATTTCTATTCATAATCCCAAGGCCATCATAATGGTTATTTATTTAAGTTTTTTTATCATTTTTATGCCTACCTTATTGCTTTAAGCTTTCTTATGAAAATATACTAGCAATGCTACTTACTCGATTGATTTAAAATTATAAATGAATGTGACAACTTCCTAAGGTAAATAAATTGACATCATATCCTAATTCACCTTCATATTTAGCCAACGTAACCTAGGTCCCTAATTTTGCAAGCTAATCAATCTTCGCAACCTAAAAGACTGTTCAAATCCAAATCAATTTTGTTAAATCCTAGCAATTGACACATTCAAACAAATCACATTATGCAACCTAAACAATCTAATATAAAATATGTAAAATTCACATTCAAATAAAAACAAGCATACACATAACCTTCCCTACACCTGGACAACAAATTATCCTCAATATGAAAAGAGTAAAAGAAACAACATACATATAAAATAAAATAAAATAAAATATAAATATTGAATCTAAAAGAGAAGGGGTTAGAATACTAAATTTTCATGGTAATGGAGGTGGTGATGGTAAAGGAGATGGTAGTTGAACACTTTGAGTCTTGAAGTATCTGTGAATGGATCAGATGTCCCAACTCTAGAGTTTTTGTTCTTTGATCATCTCCTTTATCTTTCTTGCATTTTTTGCAAGAAATTTTTTAGTTTTCGAGATTGTAGTGAGTACTTTCTCCCAACCAACTTCTTCTTCCTCTTCATATTCTTCACTTGTGGAATCCACTCGTCATTGTCATGGTGCCGAATTGGAACTAGCTTGTCCCATCCTATTCTTGACATAAGATTTGGAGCTAACATCTCAGAGTCCAATACTATGGCCCTCCAAAATCTCAACTCTAGCTAAGTGATGCATATTAAAGAAATCAGGGAGACAAACAATTAGCCCTTCATAATCGACACTATAATAAGCAGCAATAGTTGCAACCAAGTAACCCATGCCAAGCTTTTTGCTTCGTTTTTTTGGAGTGTTGAAAATATGCGTTGAGGCATATGCCTAGATGTTGTGATCCATACACAATAAAATGAAAAGTTCTTTAACTGAACATTTGTTGCTTTCGCTTTTATCAAACACAAGTTGACACATGAATTTGTGTAATAGAAAATGTTCATGACTCCTAATAACATTGCTGTGGTCATTTTTGGTATCTAAGTCATTCAACCCAGTCAGTTGTGCGCATTATCTCTTGGCGTGAAATTCATCATGTTAATTCACGATGGTCGATTCTGGGAATCCACCAATCTCACACAATGTTTCATATTTCAATACATATAATCAACCCTGAAACCAAAACCGTAATTCCTTAGGGTTACTAAGGTCAAAGTGGAGGGTAGTAAAAAATTCAACGGTGAGTTCTTTATAAATAACAAATGAGAAATACAAGAATTTATTATATTAAATTATACTAGTTGGGTTTTCGACCTTCTCTCTCAAACCTAATCTTTTTAAAATATCAAAGTCAAAGTATCTTGGCACTACAATGTCTTTAGAACTAAGGTTGTGAAAATGGTTACCTTTTGCTTTCGAGTAAACCAGAAAAGGTGCTCTGTAATCCTCTGCCTGGTTCTATTGTCTGTGCCCTAACATTTGAAATTTTCCTTTCAGTTGTACACATTTGATCGTCTATTTAATTTGTATCCCTATTAGGAATACGAGTTGTGAAGAGTTTGAAGAAAGTTAAAGAATTGAAGGTATTTGGAGAGAAGTAAAAGGATAGTGAGGTTATGGTTTTAGAGAAAGAGTGAAAGAATGAAAAGTGAATGAAAAATAAGGTTAGATGTAAATATATGGGTGAGGAAGGGTTATTAGGGGTAAAATAGGAAAAGTGTCAGCTAAATTTCGTGTGTTCCATTTCCATCCAACCACAAACCACGATTGTGGCCCTTAACTTGCCAAATGCGTAAAGGAATTTTTTCACTTTTCTGAATTTTTGTCTTTCCCTCATTTAACCTCTAAGATCCATCCTTAACTTCTTATTTACATCATTATGTGCTTGTACTTGCCTTCTATATTATCCTATGTCAAAACTAATCCTTAATTCTTCTAAGAGCTGTATTTGAAATCAAAACATACACAAACAATGGAATTTAAAACTATCTGACACCAAGACGAAATAACAAGCAATAAAAATCATGGGTTGCCTCTTATACAAAGCTTCTTTTACCGTTAGTAGCTCATCGTACATTTTTCCTCATGGTAATATAAAAGAGTCCTTCAATGGTGGCGTGGTCATAGATCTCATAAAGTGTAAGTGCACCACTAGATTCTGCATACACCACCCTTCTTCTTCTTATTCTTCCTTTCCCTTTTCCATTGAGATTTTTCTGCATCAGGTGAATCCTTTTGATCATCAATATTTCTTATTTCCTCATAATTTTTCCATTCTTTTAATAATGGTTGTGGGTTGATGAGAACTTTTTTCATTCTTGAATACTATGAAGGACATTTGCTCATCACCTACTCTCAACGTTAGTTCACCCCCATCAATGTTAATAATTGATCAAGCGGTGGTCAAAAATGGTCGTTCAAGGATCATTGGTGTCCCTAAGTACTCCTCTTTATCTAAAATAAAGAAGTTTGTAGGGAAGGTAAACTTATCAACCTTAATCAAAACATCTTTCATAACACCTCTTAATTGATGAACTGAGTTGCCTGCTGTCTTCACATGCATTTTAGTGGGTATTATCTCTCTTAGCCCCAATCTTTGACATAAGGCATACAAAATCATATTCATGCTAGTCCCCAAATCAATAAATGCCTTATCTATTCTAACACCTCCAATAATGCAAAGGATGTAGAAATCTTCTGGATCCTCCTTTTTCTATGGGAGTGTCACTATCTGTTCATTTTCTACCCACTCTTTGATAAATTCCATTATGGTGAGTCGTGTCTTCAATTGCTCTATTATTTTTGTAACCTTATTTAGTTTAGTTTCTTTAGATTTCCTCATTTCTTTGATCAAATATGGAATCAAAGGGTCGCATTTTTTTTTAATCTTAGGCAAGTTGTACTTAGCTAGTAGTGAGCTTTCCTCATTCTTTTGCCTTCCAGCTTCCTTTCATCCTTGATCAGATTTGGATTTTGTTGCACTGGAGCGAGATAGAGAATTTTAGATTGATGCTCCTTGATTGGTTTTAAGTTAAGTTCACTCTGCAGGAAATTTTTGTTAGCCCTTTTCTTTTCCTTTTCTCCATTGTCTTCAATTTGACTGAGCTTCTCCTTATTATCCTTAGTGATCACCATGATTCATTCCTTTAGGTTTGTCTTGGTATTCCTCCGAATGTTTCCCACATTTCATGTTAATCTTGTCTATGATCTTATCTAATTTGGAGTCCATCTTGTTTGGCTTTTCTTTCTGGAGACTAGATGGTGCTTGAGGTCTGAACTAGCCTCCCTCATTATTTGACTAAGAGAAGTTTAGGTGGTTCTTCCACTTAGGATTGTACGTATTAGAGTATAGATTGCTTCCCCCTTTTCGACCATATTGTGCTACCATGTAATTCACTTGTTTGGATCATGGCCCGTCATTAGGAAACAATCAATGGTATCATAGTCTATTTTCCCACACAGTTCATATTTTAGCTAAACAACTTTCACAGTAGCTGGGGAAGAAGCCTTCATATTGTTTGACTGTCAAATTAGATTGGCAATATTTGCTTGTATACTTGTCACTTGGTTAACAACTATAGCTCTTTTCTACTCTCGAAAGGTTGAATGTTGTCTACTCCTCTCATTTTTCTATAGACAACTGTTGTTAGCCATCTCCTCTAACAACCCCTTAGCTTTATCCACTAGCTTCCTCATTAGCAATCCTCCTGAGGCTACATCAATAGTACCTATTGTGGGTGGAGTGTTAGATCAGAAAATAAAACATGCATCGATTTGGAAGAAACGGTAGATTTCAAAACATTTTAGAAATCAAAATTACAGTGGAAGCAATATATCCAAATCCACATTGGCATAATCACAAAATGGAAAATATTACCAACTCCTTTGCTATAGCTTTAAGTCATTGCTGTGCTATGCCATCCTCGGCAACGTATCCTCTCCTAGGTGATGTATTCTCTTTACCTTATTGTATCCTCAACCAATCCGATCTACCACTTGTTCTTCTTAGATAACTTGGTTAACAAGATCCTTTGGTGGGAAAGGAGAAGAAAACTTTAGAGGATATTTTTCTTAGAAAAAAGTAGCCAAAAATGAGACACTCTTATGCAATTTTTGGCTCACCATGCAAGATAAGAGAGAGAGAGTCAAAATAATACAAGTTTCTCACACACTCTTAATTTTGTTTAACTTTAAAGGAAAGAAGAGATTTACATCATATGCATGACTTCTTTTTTTAATCAATCATAAAAAAGCCAATAAATGAGACTCTTCTCATTTGTCTTTAAGATGGCTATATGAAAAGACTATTAACCCAAATGTGACATACCAATTTTGGTTTTTGATGATGAAAGAATGAAGATGGTCCATCAAATGTACCTCTTTCTTCTTTAATCTAATGAATGCTAATAGGTTACATGCTATCATTAAAAGACAACCATTAAACCATTTAATGATAAGGTTATTACTCCATTTAATGATGATAAAGCATGTTAAAAAACATCTTAAATGTAGCAAACTAATGTTAAATTTGCAAGTTCTTTTATCTTTAATAACTTTGTTTTAATTTAATTAATCAAATTAAACTAAAGCCTATCCCATTTCTAAATGTTCATTTAGGATTCTAATTATCCATTAACTAGTACAAGCCTAACATTCAATCATGGATTTAAAACCTCCATTTATATTTCTTACTTAGCTTGATAATCTTCCTTGAAGCCAAATGGGGAATCTTATTGGACTTAGATAATTCAAGCTCCAATAAGCCCAGAATTAATTTAATCTTATTAGAATTAATTCTGGCTTATTAACTAAATGTCATTTCACTAAAGAAAATTAGTTGAACTCTTGAATTACTAAATATTATGAGAACACATGTTTCAATATGTCTAATTGTAAACTCTAATATGAACCATATTATAGCCATCCGCACAATAAAGGGTAAAATTACCATTTTGCCCTTATGTTGGTTTTTCCTTCTAGATCTCCCATTTTACTCTATATGGTGATTAACACATAAGATCTCATCTTGGTGTCAAGACTTGATGGGTAGTTAGTCCATCAAACTACTGGCGCCAGTTTAATCACCAATCTCCATAAAACATCTAGAAGTGAATATATCACTATAAACTCTTTATTTGAGTGAATGTTCCCTGATATATGTTTCAATTAATAATTCCAACATACAGACAATAGATTAATACTTTGTAATAATCCATTCCAATCATATCAAGAATTATAATAAAACACATATGAGTTCACCACTTATCAAGATTGTGGTCCATAATAAACGTAGCTTAAGTTGTATGTTTTAAGATTAAAGTAATGGTCCACTTTTTTCTTTATAAACATACTTAATTCTAGGTTCATTTAATAGTGCCATTATCGATAGTCAACTACTATCGTGATATGAAACTCATCATTCCCTTGAAGTAAACTCTTTTACTTTCACGGAGATAAATCGCAACATTACAGTCTAAACCATAATCAAGTGACCAACTTGATTATTCAACTGTGAATCCATTATTTTATATTCTTATAATATACATGTTTCTCATACATCTCTATGTATATGTATATTATTTACAAAAGAATCTTGGTACCTTATGACTAGATATATAATGCTCATAAAAAACAAACTCGTTTGTTTTATTAATAATAAATATTTTCATTACAAAAGTAACTAGAAGAAAATTAAGTTATAAGTAAATACACTTGCTTTCCAGTGCACTATATTTACATAACTCCAACATGGAGTCACTCCATTGTAAAATTTTTGTAAAAGGAATTCCTTTGGTAAATTTATGATGCGGGCACCTACTTTGCAAATCCTTGTATCTATCCCACGCTTCATAGATCGATTCCCCATCACTCTATGGGAAGTTTCTAATCTCCTTGATGATTTTGGTTATCTTAGTGAGGGGAAATATCTATCTAAGAAGGCAAGTACAAATTGCTTCCATGTAGTGATATTGGAGTGGATAAGAGAGTTATGCTAAGACTTTGCCCTGTCCCTTAACGTGAATGGGAAAATCCTTATCCTAACTACATTTTATGACATCTGATTGTATCGAAAGGTATCCCATATTTCAAGGAATTTTACGATATTTACATTTGTGCCCTCATTTATCAATCTATGGAATTGCACATTCGTTTATAACATCTTTATAAAGGCTGGTTTGATCTTAAAAGAGGAAGCTCTAACTGGTGGTCTTTCCACACCTTGATTGGCTACATTAAAGCACGACCTTATGAAATCTATGAGGGTCCTTGGTTGAGCTCCTTGCTGCAAGTCTAGAGGAAAATCTTTCACCGTTAGTTCCTTAACTTCTTCTTCTTGGCGTTTAGCTCTTTGAAAGGCTCGTTCCAAATAGATGATGTGAAGTGTTAAGTCTTCAACTATTCAATTTGTATTTTTAGTATCTCTTGTGTTCATGTAAGTACACGGACATAAGAGTGGGAAAGAAACCTTTAACTACAAGAATTAAACTAATCCTATACCACCACAGTGACGATGCCAAAAACATGTTGATGTAGGCAAGCTTTACTATTTATAACCCTCAAATACCGCAAGTGCACAAGTCATGAAATGTACTATATGAAGGGCTGATCCTACGAGGAGGTGTGAGCTAATCTAATCCTACATTATTAAAGGATAAGAAAATTAATAAAATGAAAATAAAATTACATAGAAAAGTAAATACAGGAAAGTGATTATCAAGAAATTAATTTGTAAGTTTATCAAAAAAGAAATTGAAATCGAGCGATACAAAAGTCATAATAGAAATCATCTAGGAAAAGTTACCAAATTATGAGAGAGGGAATTCTTCCTATTATTAATGCTAACCTAGCCATTTATGTGTCAATAGGGTGTTGGTTCTAAACTATCGAAGGGGAGATTACTCTCTTTCGAGTTATAATGACGCGCCTAATTAATAATCCCTAATTAGTTTAAGTAGGTAATCTCTCAATTACCAACAGTCCTATACCTAATTAGTTTTTGAGCTCACTAATAAAAAATTAAATCTCACAAGAGATCTCTCTATATAATAACCGACTAGATTGAGTACGTGGTCTATTGGATCACCTAACTCTCATTAAGTTGTCCTGATCATTTTGCATTTGACTCACCCTCTCGGTTTGTTACCAAAGCATGATGATATGACAATCAATCACAACACCCAATCAAATAACATAAAAATAACTAGATTAACATTAAGTCAAGGTAAAATCCCGAAAGAAAGTTAAAACATCTTAATCAAACCTAAATCCATAAACATATTTGTATTCATTTTAACATTAAAGAAAAAGAAAAAAAGAAAGAAATACATGTGGAATGGGGATTGGGATGCTTTGGGAAAACAACAGCTTCTTTTCCTCTCTTCCTCTTTCTCTCTCTTCTTCTTCTCTCCTCTTGGAGTGTTTCTCAAAATGGTAGATTAGAGGCTCCCTTTTTCTGTCTTTTCTTTTCCTTTTTATAGCATTTTCTAATTAGGGCAACTTTAGGGCTTTTCCTATGCTCCAAGGATCAAAATGTCCCCCAAAAAGAAAATTGGAAAGTCAGGGTGCATTGTATGTCGCGCAAGCCATAATCATGGCACCTTGTTTCCCCTTCTGTCACGATCGTGGCCAACATGCCATGATCTTAGCTCCATGCATCTGTTTCTGTTACAATCATGGCTTATTAGCCAAGATTATAAGCTTGGGTTTAGGTTTGGGTCTTCTTCAATCCATTCCGATTACATCAAGAATTATAACGAAACACATACGAGTTCACCACTCATTAAGATTGTGGTTCATAATGCTTAAGTTGTATGTTTTAAGATTAAAGTAATGACCCACTTTATTCTTGAAAACATACTTGATTCTATATCCATTTAATAATGCCATTATCGATAGTTAATTACTATCATGTTATGAAACTCATCATTCCCTTGAAGTAAACTCCTTTACTTACACGGAGATAAATCGCAACACTACATTATTAAACTATGAATCCATTAATTTATATTCTAATAACATACATGTTTCCCATACATCTCTATGTATATGTATATTACTAGCAAAAGAATCTTGGTACCTTATGACTAGATATATAATGCTCATTAAAACCAAACTCTCTTATTATATTAATAATAAATATTTCCATTACAAAACTGTAACTGAAGAAGATTAAGGTATATGTAAATACACTTGCTTTCTAGGGCACTATATTTACATAACTCCATCAATCTCTTACTTGCCCTAAAGCAAGTTTGACATATCCCTTATTCCCATCCCTGCTAGGTGACCCTCAAAACTCTTTTGAGAAAGCGTCTTCGTAAATGGATCAGCAAGGTTTTGCTCCGTGAGAATCTTTACCACATCCACCTCTCCACATTGTATTATCTCCCTTATGAGATGATACTTTCATTCAATATGTTTGGCAGCTTTGTGATTCTGAGGTTCTTTAGAATTAGCCACTGCCCCACTATTATCACAATAAAGTGTAATGGTTTTTTCTGCCTCTGGAACTACCTCCAAATCATTTAGGAACTTTTGGAGCCAAACTGCTTCCTTTGCTGCTTCATAAGCAGCAACATACTTAGCCTCCATAGTCGAATTAGCAATACAAGATTGCTTGACACTACTCCAGACTATTACTTCACCTTCTAAAGTAATATAGAAACAGAAGTTGATTTCCTTGGATCAACATCTGATTGGAAATCAGAATCTGTATATCCTGTCAGAATAAGATTACTTCCAAAGTAAACAACCATTAAGTTCTTCGCCCTACGAAGATATTTAAGTATACACTTAACCGCTGTCTAATGTTCCATTCCTAGATTGGACTGAAATCTGCTTACCAGTTCCACTGTGTAACAGATATCCGGTCTAGTGCAAAGCATTGTATACATCAAAATTCCAACTGCCAAAGCATATGGAATGTTACGCATGCATTCAACCTCCTCTTTGGTTTTAGGTGCTTGTTCCTTTGAAAGTTTGATTCCATGTCTGGTAGGTGTGAAACCCCTCTTGGAATCTTGCATAGCGAACTTATTAAACATATTCTCAATCTTGTTTGTTCTTATGATCCCTTATAAGTTTGATCCCTAGAACATAGTTGGCCTCTCCCAAATTCTTCATTGAAAGCTAGTCATTTAGCCATCCCTTAACCTTAGATAACATTCCCACATCATTCCCAATGAGGAGAATGTCATCAACATACATGATTAGGAAAGTAACCTTACCTGCTTGTATTCTTTTATAAATAAAAGACTCATCTAGGTTTTGTATGAACCCATAGGTTTTGATATACTTATCAAACCTAATGTTCCAAGACCTAGATGCATAAGTCTATAAATGGACCTTTGTAACTTGCATACCTTATGCTCATTTCTTAGCTCAATGAACCGTTCTAGTTAGGCCATATAAATGGTCTCCTCAAGATCCCCATTAACAAATGAAGTCTTGACATCCATTTACCATATTTCATAATAGAAATAGACTGCTATCGTCAAAAGAATCTTGATGGACTTAAGCATGGCAACCGAAGAAAAAGTTTCCTCATACTCTATACCCTCTTTTTGAGTATAGCCTTTAGCTACTAATCTATCTTTAAAGGTCTCTACCTTTCCATCCAATCCTCTTTTCCTTTTGTAGATCCATTTACACCCTATGGCTATTATACCTGGTGGTAGATCTATAAGGACCCAGACTTCATTAGTGTACATGGAATCTATTTTCGATTCCATCACCTTGAGCCATTTTTCTGCATCAACATATTAATAGATTGAGTATACGTAATGGGATCCATTTCTTCTTGGTCTGAGATGGCAATTAAGCCTTCTCCTAGACCTAGATACCTATCTGGCTGTCTCACAACCCTCCCACTACGTCTAGGCATAACTTGATGTTCAGGTTGCACTTCTGTTTCAACTCTTGAATCCATTTCGACATCTGGTTCTGTTATATCCATATCAACTCTTGGTTTGGATGAAATGGCTAACTCCTTTAGTACTACTTCACTTCTTCCTTTGTGATATCTCACAAACTCTTCCTTTAAGAAGGTCACATTTGTCGACACAAATACCATCCTATCCTGAGGACTATAAAAATAATACCCTCGAGTTCTTGTAGGATATCCTATAAGCAAACATACTTCTGACTTTGGTTCTATCTTTGTGGATTTAGATTTTAGAACATGGGCTTGGCAACCCTAGGTCCTTAAGTACCTCAATGAAGGTACTCGGCCAGTCCACAACTCCCTAGGAGTTTTAGGCACTAATTTGGATGGAACAAAGTTAAGAAGATATGTTGCTGTATGTATGGCATATCCCCAAAACAAATCTAGAAGGCTAGCATAGGACATCATTGATCTTACCATTTCCAATATAGTCCTATTTCTCCTCTCAGCTACATCATTCTGTTGAGGTGTTCAAGGAGCTGACAAATTGGAAGCAATTCCATTGTCAATTAAATATTGTTGGAACTCTCCAGATAAGTACTCACCACCTCGATCTGATCGAAGTTGTTTTAATAGCTTGCTTGCCTAGTTGCTTCTTAGCTTTAGCTTTAAATTCTTTGAACTTTTCAAAAGATTGACTATTTTTATGCATCAAATACAAATAGCCATGTCTTGAGTAATCATCTATAAAAGTTAGGAAATATTCATATCCTTTAGCTTGTACGTTCATGAGCCCACACACATCAGTATATACCAGGTCCAATGTGGATTTGGATCTGTTTCCTTTAGAAGGAAATAAGGCTTTAGTCATTTTTCCTTCAATACAAGATTCACAGGTGGGTAATGGATCACTATCTAAGCCCATAAGGATCCCATCCTTTAC
>JAOSBN010172802.1:0-20293 GCA_027563595.1 Erythroxylum suave | reverse complement strand
ATATACTTTTATTAGTTTTATTATAATATTAAAGTTTTAATAAGTTTATATTTATATTTATTTAATTATAATAATTAAATTTAATATTTTATATTAATCTAGTTTACTATATAATAGCTTTTTTAAGAATATTAATAATTTATTAATTATTTATAATAATATATATTATACTATATATTAAGGATATTATATTACTATTATTAAATTATTAAACTTTCCGCTCTTATTCTAGCTTATAGAGGCGCTATTTATAAATAAAAAAAAAGAAGGCGCGTTATTAGCTTTATAAAATTTAAATATTAATCTCTTTATTTATATTTAAAAAATTAAGGCTAATATTTAAAATTTATATTAAATCTTATCTCGTAAGTATTATATCGTACTATAGTAAATCTATAAATTTAAATAATACGCTAGCGAAACGGGTTAATAAATATAAAAATTATATTATATAATACGCGTCTATAATCTATAAATTTAGATATTATCTTTATAATAAATAATCGCTTTTAGTCTTATTTATATAGCTTAATATATATTTAGACTTATTATATATTATAGTAAAAATAAAATATTAAACTAGTTTAGATTATTATATTATAGTAAAATCTAAACTCTATTTTTAAAAGAACTCTATATTAGAATTAAGATTTATAAATATAATTAATTTAAAGTCTTAAGCCGTATATTATATTAAAAGCGAAAAATATTATTTTAATTTCTATTAAATCTAGTTAGTAAATTATTATTTAATATATAATTTATAATTAATATACCGCTTAAGATATCTTTATTTATTAATTAATTCTTCTTAAAAGATTTCTATTTTAATAAATTATCTAGCGATTATAAACTTAATATAATTAATTAAGAGAGCTATATTAAATTATTATAATAAAAGCTTTAAGCGATATAATTATAATATAAATTTAATTAAAAGACTATAGACTAACTATATAAGAAGATATAAAAAAAAAATATAAAGTATTAATATATAATAAATAATCTATAGAGACGTCTTTAAAGAGAAAAATATAATATATAATTAACGTAGATCTTCTAAACGGGCTTAAAGAATAATTATATAATTAAATATAATAAACTAATATTAACGGTTAAAATACTCGTTAAATATATTAATTAATTTAAAATTAATATTTAAAAGTCTTTAAAAGCTATTAATCTTAACGAGAAATTCGCTCTTTAGATTATTTAATAACTCTTTATATTATAGATTTAGTATCTTTATAAAATTAAGAAATAGCTATATACGGTATTATAAAGAGTAGATATAAATATAATTATTTAAATAAATTCTTTTAAGTAATTAGCCGCTTTATAATTTATTAAATATAATTCTTATAATAGATTAGAGGAATAATAAAGGAAATTTAAAAGGGTTTTATTAATTATTAAAGTATAGTAATTATACTAAGATAAGATAGTATTATTAAATATAGTTTAAATATATAATAAATAAATTATAAGCTAAGATTAATAACTTAAATCTAATTAGATAAATAATAATATTAAGAGAGTAATAAGCGAATTAATATATATATTCTTTATATATCTAATATCGTTATCGTTATAGTTAAGATCTAAAGTATATAAAACTTAATATATAAATTATTAAAGTTAATTAATCGCTTAAAAGCTTTATTAATACGAGTTTATAATATAAATTAATAAATTATATCTTTATTTTCTTCTATCGCTAATAATTAAATCCGTTTAATAAATAATTAAATAAATAATTTTAAAAGTTATATATTATCTAGTAATAAAGTATCGGTTAATTAATACTTTAAAGAATATATAAGCTATATTATATATCTAATAATTAATTATTATATTTATATATAAATTATAATAATTATTATTAAGAATTAGATATATATTAAAGATAAAGATAATTTATATAAAGCTAAAAAATATTATAATTTAATTATTATATTATAAAAAATATATACTCGTTCTACTTTATAATATATTTTAAATTATAAATAATAATATATTAGCGATCTATTACGTACTTAGACTTTAAATTAATAAATTAATATTATATAAATATTAATAAAGATTCCGCCCTATAAGTTATTATATTCTTAAATTAAGATACGAAAAAGAATAAATAAGTTTTTAAGTTAATTAAAATTAAGAAAGATCTCTTAATCTTTAAAATTAAAGTTTTTAATAACGTTAGACTTAATTAATAATTTAATTATTATTATAAATCTATAGTCTTTATCCTTTACGTTAATAAAATAATTAATATTAAGATTAATTATTTAAGAGATTAAAGAGATAATTAAGAAAATAAAATTATAAAGTATCTTTACTTTAGCTTATATATTTAAAGAAATAATAAAGGAGTATAAACTAATAATTAATAAATTTATAATCGCTATAAGCGGTAGTATAATTAACGATAAGAAAACTTTTAAATATAATATATAAATATTAAAAGAGTTACCTAGACTATTTAGTTTAAATAATAATTTATAAATAATTAAATTCTTTTATTTATTTATAAAGCGTCTTAAACTTTATATTTTAATTATAGTTCTTATATATATTAAAGTTAAAAGATATATTAAAGGCTTTTAAAATAGTATCTCTTTCTATTAAAGAATTATATCTATTTAATCTAGATATTTTATAGCTAAATAATAGCCGGCTATATAATATTATAATAAATAAATAAAGTTTAAAGAGAACGCTATATATAAAAAAGAGAACTTTTTATTAATTATAATATATAAGTTTTAAAATAATATAAAGTTTAAATATTTTATACTTTAAGTTAAAGTAAATATTAGTATTATTATTATAGCTTAAAAGTATAATTATTACTTTTATAATACGATCTATATATAAATCTAGAAATTATAATCTTTATAAATTCTCTAACTAAAGACTTTAAAAGTAATAAATATAAGAGCTTTATAAATAATAATAATAATAAAAAATATTAATAACGACTTTATTAATATTAGGATTAGTATTTAAATAAAGATTAATAATTAAATAATTTTAGTTTCTTCTCTTTAATCTTTACGCCGTTAAATATTTTATAAAGATATTATCGGTCTTTATTTAAACGCTTAACTTATATAAATAATAATTAATAAATACTAGCTTTTATATTATATTATTATTAATAAAAACGAGACTAAAATAACTTTTAAGTTAAAATATTAAAGACTATAAACTTTAATATAATATATAGCTACATAAGTTATATTAAATTATATATATTAGGCTCGCCCTTCTTACTTTAATATATTATTAGACCTCTATAAAAATATTTAAAAAATACTTTAATTTACTTTAATTCTATAGAATAGATCTAATTAAAAAAATTAAAGATATTAATATTTAAAATTAATAAAGTCTAGTATATATAAAGTATATAAAAGTAATATTTATATATAATTTTAGAACGATCTTAATATATAATTAGCCGCCTTAAATTAAGAAAGTTATAATTAAAGATTAATTTATATAATAATATAGTTTTTAGATAATAAATAAATATAATAATCTTTAAATTTTTAATTCTCTATAATAACTAAACTTATATTATATTATTTAATTCTTTCTTAACCACTTATATATAACTTAATTAACGTAGCTTCGACTATTTATATTATATAATTATTTAGCTCGTTAAAGCGTAAATAAATATATTAAAAAAGAGTATTTAAAAACTCTATAGCCGTATCTTTTAATTAAGTATATCTTAATTATAAAGATTAACTCGTAATATAAAAGATAATATTATAAATAGACTAGATTAATATACTAAATAAACTTTAATTATAATTTAATAATTTTATATTAAAGCTAATTACTTCGCTTATTATTAATATAGTAATTAATAAAGAAATAACTTATTATTATAATAACTTTCGGTCTTTATTTTTTATAAATAATTAAGTACTATCGTATTATATTTATTATTAAACTTCGGCTTATTCTTTATTAAAGACTCTTCGTCTCTTATTATTATTATAAATCTACTCTTATATTAGTAGCTCGCTTATCTTTTTATATTTTTTAAAACTTAATTACTATTACGCCGGTTTATTTAATATTAGATATATAAGTTTTATATTTAATAGCCGGGCCCGGAGCTACTTAATATATTTATTATAAGCGTATTTAGTAGCTTCTATATTTAATAATTAATAAAAATAATTTAATCTTAAAGAACTATTAATAGAGTTAAGTATTATTATAAATATTCTTTAAACTAGTTATATATATCCTTTACGATATATAAGATATATATATAAAAGGCGTAATATTATTTATTATAATTATTATAGGTCATTAATAACTTCTTTATTAAGAGGATCTTAAAGCGAAATAATAATATATATTTTAAGAATATCTAGCTTTTATTAATTAAGAAATATTTAACGGATATAGAGACGAGCTTAAAAGTATATAATATAATAAAAGTAAATTATATTAGAATTTATTATTACTTATTAATTTTAATATCTTACTTTTCGTCTAAATATTATTTAAAAATTATTATTAATAGTCTTATCTAGATACTTATAATAAAAAATAAAAGTACGAGCGTATAAAGGAAAATAAATATAATAATTAAAGAATATTTTAAATCCCTTAATTATATAAAGTTAGCGTTATACGGCGAGACTATATTAATCTAGGGTATATTATTATTAAGAAATTATAAGTATTCTTAAGCTTTAAAAAGATAAACTTAATAAAAGAAATCTTATTTTTATTTTTTTATAAAAAGTATATATTTATAATAATAATATTACTACTATTTATCTTATTAAAAAGCTTTATAAATATTTTATTCTTAATATTCGTTATAGCGATATATTTATAATCTATAAGGCCTATATCTCTCTTATAAATAATAGAGTAGATCGCTTTTAATATAATAATTTTATAGCTATTAATTAAATAAGTAAATAAAAGCTTTATAGACTTAGATTTAAAAAGTTAAAAAATAATTATTCTTAAATATTATAGACCGGTTATTATAATTTTAAATATTTTAATATTTTATAATTTTAGGTACGTAACTTAAACTAATAAATAATTAATTTTAAGATATACGCTAAAATAACTTAGAACGTTATAGTATTTAATATATTTATAATATTATTATTTATAAACCCGCCCTTTTATTATAATATAAAAATATATAAATAAAGAGCTATAGCTAGTTATAGTATTATAAGCCTTATACTACGGTTTTAGCTCTCCTTTAAATCTTTATATTAGATTATTCTATATCTTAATAAATATTTAAATACTATAATAGATAATATATCTCCTTTAAAATTATATAAGACTTTATATTAGCTAAGCGAAAGCTACTTTAATTTTAGATTATATTATATATAAGTTAAATTTAGTCTTATTATAGCTTAAGAAGAGTAAATATTTATTATTTAATAAAATATTTATTTTAATTTTATTATTTATAGAGATAGAAGTATCGTATAAAATAATAAAAATAAATTTATTATTAATTAGCGAACGCTTAGACGATAAAGATATTAAATTATATATTAAGTAATATAATATTATATTTATTACGCGATACTAGTTTTAAACTTTATTATTAAACGATTTAATAATTTAATATATATAATAAAGAGATATAATAGTTAATATAGGACCTTAATTTTTTTAAAATATTAAATTAATATCTACTAGATTTTTCTTATTTATAATTAAAGCTTATATAGTTAGATTATTTTATTAATATTATTAAAATATAGATATAAAAGACGCTAAAGAGAAGATAAATAAATAAAAAGAAGTATTATTATTATTAAAAAGTAATTCTTCTTTAATTAAAAACGAACTTAAAGAATAGTTATATATTATTAATTTAATAAAGTAATAATAAGACGGTTATTATTAAAATAAAAAATTTATAAAGAGCTACTTTATTTATAATTTATAGTAAAAGTTTTAGATAATAAAAATAATAAATTTAAACTCTTTTATATAATAATATTTAGCTTTATATAAAATAAATATAATTAAGTTCCTTAATAATAAGTACTCGCTTTATATTAATATTATATTAATAGGCGGGGCTCTAGTAAATAATATATTTAATATTTATTATTAATATACTACGCGGTTAGAGAGGAGAATCGTTATAAATAAGTTTAAATAATATTTTATAATAATTCTCTAGTATAACGTATATAATTTAATTAATTTTAAAGTTAAAGCGAGGGCGATAAAGAATAAATATAAAAACGTTATAATATTTTATATTAATAACTTCTTCGGCGACTTACTAAAGCGAGAGAATATTAATATTAAGAAACTTAAAAAGAACTTTAACGCTTAAAGTATAATAAAACGAAAGCTAATTTAATTAAAAAATTAATTAAAGTTTAACTATATCTTCTTTTTACGGTTATAATTATATAAATATTTATAAATTATAAGCTTTATTCTTTTTATTAATATATTAATTATCTTTAAGTATTAAAAGAGAATTATAATTTAAAAAAGATAATTATATAAAAGAGATAAAGTATCTTAAAAGTTTAAATATTTAAGTTAAAATAAAGTCTATTATAATTAATAAACTAATTTATAATATCTATAAGGAGCTCTTTTAGACGTTTAAAATAAAGATAAAACTTTAAAATCTTAAAATTTAACGTTATTAACGCGCTTATTTTTATTTAAATTTATACGCTAGTATCCGCTTTATTTTAAATCTTAATCTTATTTATATTTATATTAATAAGCGAGACCTTAGCCGCTATTATATTAAACTAGAATTATAAATACTTAACTATAGTTAAGTTCCGCCTTATTAAGAAATATACGCGTAAAAATTAATTTATAATATTATTTAAAGACCTTATCTATCTATTTATTTTTTACTTTATAATTATTATTTCTAGTTTAGCTTTTTAAATATATATTATTATCTTCTAAAGAAATTAGCCGTCTATATAATATTATTTATTAAACTTATTTAGCGCCTCTCGCTTTATTATAATTAAAGCGATCTTTATATATTTCTTTAAAGTTTATTTAGGAGAGATATTAATATAATAATATATCCGGTTCTATTTATATTAAATTAATTAAGCGCTCTTATTAAGCTATTTTAATACTATTTAGTTATTCTTTAGATTTATTAAATAGTCTTCGCTTTTATATTTAAATTACTTTAAGATCTCTTTAATTAAGCCTACGCTATTCTTTAAGACTATAATTTACTTTTATTTTTAATTTAATATAAGATAGTATAATTAACTATATATCTTAATATTTATAATAATATAAAGCTTAAAGACCTTTAAGGTATAATTATTATATAAGATTATATATATAGCTATATTTTAATAAATTATTATTAACTTATTTATTTTTATTTTTTATATCTTAATCTATCTTAATTATAAACTAGTTTTAATTATCTTTAATAAAGTTTTCTATAGAATATTATAATATAACGATATTAAAATAAAAGAGATAATAAAGATAGATTATTAATATTAGTTAATAATTATAATTAAATTAATAATAAAAGCGAAGATAATTAATAATTAAAAGAGAGAGACTTATAATTATTAATATTAATATTAATTATTAAGAATTAACTAAATTAGATTAAAGATACTAAAAATAAAAAATAATAATATTCTTAAAATTAATTATATCGCTTTTAAGAGACTATAAAGAGAAGAAGTAAAAAGAAATATTTATATTTTAATAATATTAAACGAAGTTAAGATCTTTATTTTCTCTTTTTAAAAATAAAACGGTTTTAAGTTTTTTATATTAATATTAAAGGTCTAGAGCTAGCTTCTTATAATAAATATTAATATATTTTCTAACGCGTAACTTATAATATAATAAAATAATAAAAAATTATCTCTTAATTTAATTTATTTAAATAAGAATTAATCTTTAATTATATATTATAATTAATTATAGCGTATATTATTTATAAGATTAACGTATAAGAGTATTTATATATTATATAATAGCCCGTAAGATATTTAGATTATTAATATCTTATATTTAAAGAGATCTATTTAAATATATTAGCGTAACTATAATACTATTATTACGCTATAGTTATAAATTAAATTTAAATATTTTACTTAATTAACTACGAACTTTAACGCTTAATATTATCTCTTAAACGGACTATTACTATTAAAGTTTTATATAAGAGCGTATAAATCTTATAAATATAAATATTTAATTAATATATTTATATTAATTAAGAGACGTATACGTATATAATTTAAATTAAGGTTTATATACGTTCCGATATCTAATAATATAAGGATATAATTTAATATTCTAAGGTCCGCCGTCTAAAGCGGGAATTAGAGCGAAATAAAAATTATAGTTTTATATAGTCTTACGAGAACGTTAAGATTAAATATTTAAATTTAAGCGAGGCTAAATAATAGTAAAACGGCCTAGATTAAATATTAATAATTTATAAATATAATTTAAAGTCTAAAAGCTTAATATTATTTTATAAAGCCCTCTTTAAAATATTTATATAATCTTTTATCTTAATAATAATTTTATTCTTATAATATATTTAATATAAAAATAAACTTTATAACTATATATTTTTATATCGTTATATCTTAACTATTAAAATAACTATATCTTATTAACTAGTTAACCGCGCTAATAATATTAATTTCGCTTTTCTTTATTAATACTATTATATAATTTAATTATAACTTATTAAATTAAATTATTATCGCCTATATATACGACTTTAATTAAAAGCTATTATTATTTATAACTTTTAATAATATATCTCTTTAAGCGATTTATTTAACTCTTTAAAATTTTAAATATCGCTTTTATCTCTTTTTATATTTTCTTTTTTAGTATATTAATAATCGCTAGATTAAAAATTAATTTATAAATTAAATAATTATTTCTATTAATTAATCTTTAAACTTATAAAGCTTTCTTTTATATTATAATAATCTTTTTTAAGGCTATAAATACTCTTTTTAAATAATATACTACGGTAAGATTATTTACGCTAATATAAAGAATAGCGAAGAATTCTTATAATTATATATTTATAAGATTCTAGACTCCGGGCTTAATTTTAATAATAATTATTAATTAGTTCTAGTCTTAGTTAGTTATTTATTTAAGAATCCGCTTTATTAAAAAAAAATAATTTATTTTTATTACTAATTAAAGCTATTTAAATAATTAATTTTAACTTTAGATTAAAATTTAAAGTCTTAATTATTTTAAAGATCTACTTTAAATATTAAATTTATATTAAATTATCCGATTTACTAAAATATACGAAGGGAAAAAAAAAAAATATTTAAGTAAATAAGCTATATTTATTTAAAGTTATTATTTACTTTAATTAATTATTAATATAATTCTCTTCTAACTCGCTTTACTACGTAAGTTTATAAACTTATAAGCGATAAAATTATTAATAGTTAATTTAAGATATAATAAAAATTAAATAATTATATTTTTTTTTATAAACTTAAACGAGTTTTAATAATTATAAGAGACTTTTATTTTAGAAATCTTTATAAATTTTTAACGGTCTAATTTATTTAAAGTAATATATAGTACTCTAGCGAAGATTATAATAAGTATTATATAAATATATACCGCCGACTCTATTACTTATAATAGAGTTAATCTTATTTAAAAATATCTTACTTAATAAAGAGGCCGCTAGTCTTTTAAATATTATTAATAATTAAGGTCTAAATATTATATTTAAAATAATTATTTAAGAATAAAATAAAATACTAAATTAGAATTCTTAAATAAGAATATTAAGAGCTTTTATATAGAAAATAGAACGTCGCCTAAATATATTTAATATATAAAACTAAAGCTAAGGTTTAATAAAATAAAAATAATAAAAAGAAGAAAAATAATAATAATTAATTTTATTAGAAGTATTTTATATTTAATTTTATTTATTTAATCTTTAACCTTCTAATATTAGCTAATAATAGTAAGTATTTATTTTTAATAAAATATTTATTAATTTTAAATTAATTATCTTTATTTAATATATAATAATAAAATTCCTTTTTTTAAATTATTTAAATATTCTATTTAGGACTCTAACTCCTTAAAGATATTATTATTAAAGAGATTTATCTTTAAGCTTTATTAATTAATAAAAGATAAATTAATTAAAAAGTATATATAAAGCTTATAATAGAAGCTAGTAAAATAATTTATAAAATAACGCTTCTTAATCTCTTAAAGGATATATTTAACGTTTTTAAGATCGTTAAAGTTTTTAATATAAATAAGAACGATATATTTATTCTTTATTTTAATCTTTTAAAGTTCGTAGCTATAATTTAATTAATTTATAAAAATCTATTTTATAATAGACCGCTAATAAATCTTTAAATAATATATTTTCTTTAAGATCTATATTCTAGTTCGCGCGTTATAGGCTTAAATATAAATTTAAAAATATAGCGTTACTTTTTTATAATATTAGTTATTTTATATTTAGATTTTAAACTTAAATCTTATATTTTTATTTATTTTTTACGTTAAATCCTAAAGTACTTAATTTATAATATATATAAGCGCGATTATATTAATTATAAATAGCGCGGCTTATAAAGGGTAAGTAATTTATAATAATAAATATTTTATATATATATTATAGTACTAGTTAAAAGAGAGAATATATTAAATATATTATTATACGTCTTTATATCTTTAGCGGTATAAGATACTATTTTAAAATAAATTTAAAAACCCCTCTTTTATTATTATATTAAAGTTTAAATAAAGCGAATTAATTTTTATTATAAGAATAAAGTTTCTATTTTTTTTAAATAAGTCGTTAATAGTCTTTAATTTAAAAAATTAATACTTATTAAGATTATAAAGATTCTACTTTTTATAAATATAGTTCTAAACCTAGTAATAATAAATAATTAAAATATTTAAATAAGATTAGATACTTTATAAATATTTAATTATTTTAATCTTTAATATAATCTTTAATATAAGAATAGCGCTTACTATATTTAAATATATAAAGATAAAGATTATAAACTATATTTTTATTTATTAATATAACTTTACTACTAGAAGTAGCTCGGGCTTATTTAATATTATAAAAAAGATAAGACCTTAAAAGAAGCTATTATTAGATTTTAATTTTAATTTACGAGCTCTTAATATACTAGAGTTTATATTTATCTTTAAACGTTAATCGTCGCCTATAATTATTTTATCTTTAGTAATTATCTTATCTCTAATAATTATCTTATCTTTAATAATTATTTTATCTTTAGCTATATTTATTATCGAATAAGATTATTACTTAAGCGATATAAAATTAAAAATAGATTATAAATACTTTTTTAAATTAGATTTTAGTAGACTTATAAATCTAAAAGTCGGATAATAATTATAAATATTAAAAATCTTTTATATATTAAGATCTTTTTTTTTTATAAATAAAAAACGTAGCTATATAACTTTTAAAATATAATAATCTTATACGTTTATAGCTTTATTTTAAAGCTTAATAATATTATTAATAAAATAAATTATAGTTATTTATTATTATTCTAAAATCTTATAGTAAAGTACTTTTATAAAAGATATTATATTTATAAGAGATAGGCTAAGAGTAATAAACTTAAATATAAATCTTTATATATATTATATCTAAAGTAGATAAATACTTTTACTTAAGGCCTAAATATAAATAAGTTTATATTAATACTTTTTATATTTATATCGTTTAGATATAACTAGAATAAATAATAATAATTATTATTATATATAAGTCTATCGCCTATAACTACTTAATATATTATTAGTTTAAAGATAATACTAGTTAATTATAATTAATATTTAAGCGGAAAAAAAAAATAAATATTAATAATTCGCTCTTTTTATCCGTATATAAAGATACTATATTATTTAATTAAAGGAGACGAATCTATAAAATAAATAATTTTAAAAACTATATAGTCGCTTTTTTTATCTTTTATATATATTAATTTATAATTTATAGACCTTTAATAATTTTATTATTTTACGTTCTATCTTATTATTTATATTTATTAAATCCGATTAAATTAAATATTTAATATAACGTTCTATATTTAGCTTTCTATATTATATAATATCTCTTTTACGCTATAAAGTAAGTATTATATTTTATAAAGAGCGTAAATTTAATTTATAAATCGTATTTTAAAGCGATAAATTTATTATTAAAACTAGATATACTTATAACGAGATAATTAAATTATTAATTTATATTTATTTTACTTTTAAGGAACGCGTATTAAGGGCGTATAATATAATTAAATATCTCTTATTAGACTAAAGAAGTATATATATACGCGTATTATATAATAATCTTAAAAAATTAAGCTTAAAATTATAATTATATTATATTTCTTATTAACCGCCGTCTTTAAATTAATTATTATCTTTTAACGCGTTATTTAAGAGTAGATATCTCTACGTTAAAAAAAATAAAAGAGATATAATTATTTAATAAGAAAAGAAATAATTAATATATAAAATCTTAATTATTTAATTAAACTTTTATTTAAGTTTACGCCCTTTATTATTATTATATAATATCTTTATAATTAATCTTTTATACGCGTCCGAGCTCTATTTTAAAATTATAATTTAATATATTATATTTTATTTTTATTTTATTAATCCTCTTTTATTTTATTTTATTTTTCTTTATCTTTTATTTTTTTTATATTATTCTCTCTTTAAACTTTCTTATATATTAATATTTAATATTAATATTTAAATAAGGAAGCTTATTATTATTTAAATATTATTAGATATTATAATTTTATTTTATAGTTTTTAATCTTTAACCGTTTAATATTTAACGAGGGCTTTTAATAATAATTTAATTCTAGATTATTTATTTAAGAATAAGAGAAGATATACTAGAAATTAAATATATATATTTATTTTATATTATCGGTAGATATTTACCGTAAAAAGATATTAAAATATTATTTTATTAAATTAACTCTAGATTTAGCTCGTTTATATAATATATTATTATTATTATTATTATCGCTATCGCTAATATTTAATCGCTAGTTAAGTTCGTTACTTAAGTAGTTATTATTAAGCTAGATTATATTATTAATATTATAAGCTTAATTAAAGTTATTAATAATATTTAAAACTAGAATCTAAGATATTAATTATTATTATATATTATATAAAGCTAAGTTCGTAGCTAGATTAATATTTAATTTATAAAGAATAATAATAATAATATTATAAATAATTAACGGATTAATAATAAATTTATATTATTATAAACTCGCGACGATCTTATTAATATAATTTATTATAATTAAGGTTTTATTAAGCCTAAATAAAAGTTAATTAATAATATTTATAATTAAAAAAATATTAGATCTTATCTTAAAGTCTTAAATTAAAATAAGTCTTATTATAGCTTTAATAATATTAATAAACGCGAGTTAAACGAGGTTATTTTAAAGAAAATTATATAATCTCGCGCCGTTATTAAATAATTAAGCGATTATTATCTAAATAAAAATATTTATAATTATTTCGCGGGCTATAAACGTTAATATATATTAAATTTAAGAGATATTTTTATTTTAAGATATTAGTTATTTAACTTTAAAAGGATTAATAATAATTATTTATTAATTAATAGTTATATTAAAGTAAAAGAAGAGTATTAAAGAATAAAATAAATACTTAAAAAGATAAAAGTCGATATTTATTTTCTTTAAAGATTAACGAGAAGACGTTATTAAAATAAAGTATTATAAATAATTAATAATATTAATTAAGAGATATTTACGTTAAAATAAAGATAAAAAAAATAATTACTTTATATTTATAATAGCTATAGAACTTATAATTTAAATAAATATAAAAAAAGAACTAGAATCTTTAATTAATTTAATTATTTAATTATAATATTTCTAAATAGAGGATATTTTTATAAATTAAAAAGGTCTTAATTAATCTCTCTTATTTTAAATTAAAATTATTTATACTAAAAAGATAACTAGGACTAAGTTATTATAATTATTTAAATAAATTAATTCGCGTAGATTAAGCGAGACGACGTTATAAAAAAATTATAATAAGTCGCTTATCTTATTTAAATTTATAATTAAGCTAAGGATTTATTTTAAACTAGAATTAACTATAATTATTATAAAATATTAATTATATCCGGCCTTATATAGCTAGAATTTCTCCTTAGAGCGATATAAGATAATATTTATATATTAAGTATCTTAAACTAGAGACGTCGGTACTAAAAATTATTTAAATCTTAATATATATCTTTTATTTAATATTAGCCGTACCCGTATCTAAATATAAATATAAAATTTATATAATATAAAATTAGCGTTATATATATTTAATTTAAAGAAGTAAGTTACTATTTATTTTATTTATATTAATTTTAATAGTTATTTTTACTTATTTAATATTAATTTTATATCTTTATTAATCTTATTAATAAGCTTAACTACGGTTAAATAAATAATTAAATTAATAATTTATAATCTAACGTTTAAGATTAATTTTAGAGCTAGTCTTTAAATATAATTTTTAGATTTATTATTAAGCTAAAGTAGAATAAATATTTATTATATTATTTACTATATTAAAGCGTACGTTATAAGCTAGTTTATAATCTAGGCGTATAAAAATTATTTTTAGCCGGATTAATATCCGGAATATCTCTTTTCTATATAAAATACGTAGTTAATATATTATTATAAGTTATAAAGACTAAGCCTAATTAATAATATTATTAATTTTAATTACCGAAACTAGTAAAGAATAATATTCTTATATTAGATTATAATTATCTTCGTTAGCTAATATAAAAAATCTTTTAATTATAATTATTATCTTTAAAGACTAATCTCTTATCTTAAAATAATAATAATATTATATTTTAATATTTAGATATTTAAGATAAAGATATTTAAAATAAATATTATATAAACTTTATCGATCGCTAGAAGGGTATAAATATAAAATAAAAACTTTATATTATATAATATACGGTTATAGTACGAGGGATAATATTTTTATATTTATTATCCGGCTATAGAGATCCCTTTTATATAATAAATTATTTATTTTAATTATTATTTTACTATTAAAAATAATTATCCTAAATAGCTATTATTATTTAATTTTAAATAAATAATTAATTTAAATTATTAACGTTTAAATCTTTTCTAAAAATATATTATATTATAAAATATTTAAAAAGCGAATTATTTAAATAAAAATATTATACTAGTTAATAAACTTTAAGTTATAATTAAATTTCTAAAGATTAAGTTATAAGGTTAATTTTAATTTTAAAAAAAATTAAAAGACCGTTTATAATCTCTTATAAATTATTTATTAATAATATAAAGTCGATAAATATCTCTCTATAGATATAAACGCGGTAATTAAGAGAATAGAAAGTATAACTTTTAATAAATATATTAAAGAGTATCTAAAACCCTTATATAATAAGCTTTTTATTAATAAATTATTATCTAGATTAAATAAGCTTTAATATATTAAAATTATTATTATTTATTTAAATAAGAATTCTTTAAATTTAAATTACGACCGAATTATTTTATATAACGATAATAAAGATAAGGACGAAGTTAATAATAAAAATATATTATTCTTCTTATTAAACGTTTTATACGCCTTATTAATTAAGTTATAATAATCTTATATTAAGGGTTTTAAAAATAAATATAACGAGTTAGCCGCTAACGTTTATTTTAATATTTAATTTTATCTTTAATCTAGAGACTTAAGCTAAATATTAAATTTATATTTTTTTTTAATTAGTCTAACGAGGCCTTAAAGATAATATTATATCTTTTTAAGTCTAACTTCCTCTATTATATTAATTAAATCTTATAAATAATTTATATAATTCTTTTCTCTTTTATTTACGGATTTTACTAATCTAGATATAAAGGCTACGCGTTATAACTTTATAAGATATAGATTAAAATATTTAAATTATAATCTCGGCGATTAAAAAAAGGTATAAGAGATTATATTAATATATTACGCTTAATAAATTAAAGCGATTAAATATAAAATAAAGTTACTTAGCGTCTAAGTAATAACGATAAAAAATAATATTAAGAAATATTTAATTAACGAATAAAGCCTTTAAGAAAGGATTTTAACGCTAAAAAAGAGAATTAAAGATTTTAAAAGAGAGCTAGCGTTACTTTTTATAAAGTATTAAAAATTATTTATTAAGATTAATAAAGCGTTCTAGTAATATATATTTTTTAAAAAGAGATATAAATAATTATTAAATAATAAGTTAACGCTATAAAAGATTTAATAAGATCTTTAAGATATTATATATTAATTAAAGAAAGACTATAATATTTTTATAATATAATACTAGCTACTTAAAATATATATTAATTTAATATTCTTTAGTAATTAAGTTATTTAATATATTATTAACGGCTATATTATTAATATAAATATCTACTAATTAATCTAATTATTTTTTTATTTTAAACGAGTAAATAAACTAATTTTAATAATATTAGTTATTTATAAAATTAAAAATAGGCCTCTTAATCTTTAATAAATATATTAATTAAATATATATCTTAATATATTAATTAAGATAAAAAAATAAAATTATTTCTCGCGTTTTTACTATATTAGTAATATCTCTAGCCGTAATTCTAATAGTTAATATAATATTATTTAAAAGATACGCCCTAGAATAGCTAGTCTTAGTATTTATAAATTATATATTAATTATATATCGACTATATATTAACTATATATTAACTATATATTAACTATATATTAATTATATATTAACTATATATCGACTATATATTAACTATATATCGACTATATATTAATTATATATTAACTATATATCCCTATTTATCTAGTAAAAGATCTTATATCTAATAAAGAAGCCTATACTCTTTTTTTTTAAAATATTAGATTAACTATCTTAGAGAGATATTTTTATAGATAAATAAATTTATAATTATTATAAAAATATCTAGCTATATAAGTCGGCTATAAAATATAGATATAAAGTTTTATATTTTAATATAATATAGCGATCTTAGATTATATTTAAGGAAGATTTATTAAAATTAAATATTTAAGATTAATACTTAAATACTAGAGATATTAAATTAATATATATAAAGATATTTATTTTATTCTCTCGCTACTATTTTATTAAATAAATAATTATAATACTTTTATTTTATATTACTAGCCTTATTCGTCCTTAAATTATTAAAATAAGATTATTTATTATATAATTTCGCCGTTAATAGCTCGTTCTTAATATTTATATTATTATATTATTATTTTAATTAAGGCTTTATAACTTCTTAATTATTATATATATAGCTAAAACGATAATATTTATTTTATTTATAATACCTATTATTTAAATAATAAAATATACGCCGATAAAGAGCTATCTAATAAATAATTTAAATAGTAGTTAATAATAGCTTAAAGTATATTTAATAAATAAAATAAAATCTTATATTATAATTTCTTTTATCTATAAAGTCTCTTATAAACTAAAAAAAATAGTGAATTTTAGAAATTATAAAATATTATATATTATTTAATAGACTTATAATTTAATATAAAATATTTTAATTATTAATATTTTAATATAAGATATTTTTATATAAGATATATCTTTTATAAATTATATTAGATTAAAGAGATATTACTTTAAATTAATTTATTTATAATTATAATTACCGATAAATCTTAAAGCGTTATATATTAGATAGTTAATAGTAATATATTTAATTATAATTATAAAAAAGCTATTATTTAGTCGTTATTATAATTAAATAAAAAAATACTTTATACTTTTATATATATCTTAAGCTATCTCTATATATATTATCTCTTTTATTTTAATAATAATTTTTATAATAAGGCCGCTAATTATAATTAAAGCTAAGTTTAATTTCTAGTTTATTTTATTAATTTAAATAAATTATTAATATAAGTTATAATATTTATAAGTATAAAAGTTTAAAAATTTTTTATAAATATTTTATTAGAACTCGTTAAAAATATTAATTTATAAAATAATATAACGGACTAGATAAAGCTAAAACTTATATTATAATATTTAATTTATTATATAAATTAATTTAAGCGAATTTTAATTTATAAATAATAATAATCTTATTTTAATAATTAAATATTTTTATAGCTTAATAGACTATCTTAATATAAAAGTTCTTTAACTATATTAAAATATAATTTAAACTTCTTTAAAGATCTATAACGCCTATTACTATAATAATAAATTAGTAATAAATACTTATTTAAGTTTCTTTAATATATAGTACTTAAAAATTAAAATATAAATTATTCTTTAAAGACGATAATAGAAAGATATTAAAATATAATTTAAGTTTAAGCTTTCTTTTACGGAATTATCTTATAATATTAATAGGATTTAGATAAAGGTCTTTTTAAAGATTATTATAGACTTTTATAGCTAATAAGATATAATTTAATATATAAAAAATAATCCGTTAAAATAAGCTTTTAGGATTCTTAAATATAAATTAACTACTAAAGCGTAATTTTTTTATAAACTTTTATATCTAGAAGTTCTTATATTCTTATTATTAGTTATATTATAAAGTAAGATAATATCTTATTTATATAAAAATAGAAGGCCCGCTAATAATATAAATTATTATTTCTTAATTATTAATATTTAAGATATAAGTCTATATTTAAAATTAAATATAAATCTAGCTTTTATACTTTTTTTAATTATAAGATTTATCTTATAATTATAAGGCCTTAAACTTTTTATTTAATATATATATTTACTTTTAGACTCTAGTCGTCGATAATTTAAATTATTATTTAAATTACTTATAGTTATCTTTAAAACTTATATATTTATTATAAGCCTTTAATATATAATTAAAAGTTATCGTTTAAAAGTATTCTAAAATATTAAAGATTCGTTATAAATTAAAGAAAAGATCGTAGTAAGATTAAAATTATATAAAAGATCTAAAGTACGCTCTTATATATTATAAATTATATTAATATAACCGCTTATAATTATAATTAGAACTACGAGTCGCGCTAGTAATATAATATAAATTCTTTATATAGCGACGCTAACTTAATCTTAACTTTAGATTATTACTTATCTTTAAGATTAATTATTAAATTTAAGTTAATCGCTAGAGATTAAGATTAGTAAATTAATTTTAATAATTTAATTACTAAAATCTACTAGCGTAGAGTTATAAAGATAAAGAAGAGTATTATTAAAGTAAAAGTATTTATTAAAAAAAGAGAGAATAATTTAAAAAGAAAATTAAGATTTATAACTTAAAATAAGAGAAATATATAAGCGATATAAAAATATTATAAAATTAAATAAGCTACGGCGTTAGAAGCTTAAAATAAATTTAATATATAAATAAAATATCTTAAGGATAACGCGCTTTAAAATAAAGACGTTAATAGCGAGATTTATAAACTTAGATAAATTAGCGTTATTAAAGAAAAATTTAAAGATAAGATATTAAGATAAATAATATAAATTTAATATTAATTCTTTATATATTTAACTAACTAGCGATATCTATAAAAATTTAAAGTTTTAATTTATCTATTATATTACTACTCTTTATTTAAAGAAATAATCGTACTATTTATAAAAGATTAAATACTTCTTTATATATTAATCTATAAAATTAATACTTAAAAATAAATTATAAATAATTCTTTTAATTAGCTAATATAATTATAATAAATAAAGCGTATAAAGATAAGCGCTTATATTATTAATAATTATATTATAAAGTTACTATTAGAACTTAATAAAATATTAATTAAATAAAATAAAATTAATTTACTTTAAATATTTAAAGAATTTTTACTCCTTTAAATATCTAATTCTTAAAGTATAGTAGTAAATAAATTAAGTTTTTTATAAACCCCCTCTATCGCTTTCGCTAATATTATATATATATATATTAAAGTCTAGATATATAAAAGACTAAACTTTAATATTATATATTTTAACTTATAATAGACTCCTATTTAGGATATTTTCTTATATAAAAATATAGAGCCTTTTTTAATAACTTAATTAATATTAAAATTATTTATATTAAAATAGTCTTTTTTATAAATTTTATAGAATTAT